>NDGM011126600.1:0-15380 GCA_002564305.1 Octomys mimax
ATTTTAGGGAAGGGTCTACAGGGTGTTCAGGGTCTCACTACTAGATAGGACTCATAATGATCCACCTGTTAACAGCCTCCCAAGAGCTGGGATTATATGTGCATGCCACCACACCCAGTCTCAATGACTGCCTCAGCATACCCCTAGGGTGTGGCCATCATGGTAGGCCCAGGGATCAAACCCTGGACCCTGAGTATCCGCTGAGCTATTGGCTGGCTCTCAAAAGACATTGTTGAGATATCACTTTGTGCTTTGTGAAAGTGAGCTCAGAAGACAGGGCAGAAAACAAGCAAGAGAAGACTGTTCCAAATGTTGGCCCTGCATGGGTGCTTCCTGCTACTTGCTTCTAAACAGAGCCAGGATGAATTAAAAAGTGATATGAGGGGTATATTTCATTGAGAGACAAAAGTCAACAGAAATATCTCAGCTATTTCCAATATATTAATGACTGTGAGAGTTTTTTCATTCAGTGTTCACTGCATTGTTCATGTGTACCTCAGACTGATAGGTACTGTATTTAGTTGAGGGTTTGTGTTCCAGCATTTACCTTTGCATAAAGATCTACATACAAATGGTGCAACTGATGTTGACTCCCAAGACAGCCTGTAGAATTGTCTGTGCCTAAAACTTGTGAACTCTTCTGTAACTCAGATAATCACCTCATCCTCATGAGACTAGACTCCCTGAGACTTTCATGTTAACAAATGATAACTATAGTTATTCTCAAGTGAGCTTCTTACAGTTTATCTCATGTAATCATTTCAGTTGAAGCAGACATTACATTGCACAAATGAGAATATTGAGGCGCAGAGAAGTTAAGGGAAGTGTCCATTCATAGTCAAAGAAGCGAGGAGTCTAACTCTGATCTAGCTGATTGCAAATGGTGTGTCTTTAATCATTGTGTGAACTTGTTCTTTAAAAGGATAGAAAACACCAAAAATATACACGAGACAACCTTCAATGACAAGAAGCTGCTGTGTGACCGAATGATTTGTCAATATGATCCAGTTCTCCTATTCTTCCAGTTCTTTTCCCTGGTCTTGTCCAGAAAAAACATAGACCTAACCCCAAGATTGTTAAACCTTCCCACATCCTCAATAAGAATTTGCATTTTTAATTTTATTGTTTTTAAATTATGATGAAAATATCACGATATATACTCTGTCGTCTTGACAAAGTTGGTTTATTTTCTTTTATTTGTTTTTTTTTCAGAACTAGGGATTGAACTCAGACCCTTGCTCTTGCCAGGGAAGCGCTTATTCTACTGAGCCATCTCCTTGGCCCCTTGACAAAGTTTTAAATGTACAATATAATACAGTATGACTAACTATATATACAAAGTTGTACATGAGATTTCTAACATTTTCTGTCTCACATGACATGAGCTTTTTCTTTTCTTTTTAAATTTTATTTTATTTTATTTTGAAGAATAAAAACAAGTGAAAACAAATTTAAAAAGAGACAGAAAAAGGATAACATACAACAATACATGTTATAGATTATCAAAACAGGAATAGCTAATTGACAATGGTTGTTATATTATCTATTTGTATCATCAAATCTGTTACTCAGATTAACAGATACAGTTATACAAGATTGGGGAAATAATTGAATATTGGCACTTGTTTCAAGAAATCTTAGATTTTTTTTCCTTGTCTTTTTTGCTTTAATTTATTTTAAACAGAGTACATTAATTGATAAGACATTAGAAATGGTAGACATTTAGAAGACCAAGATGAGGGATACTCAACCATGGGTTTTATATTACACATTTCTGTCCTTGCTGTAGTTGCTTAGATTGCAGATATCAGCACACAGAGTTAGTCAAGGAGAAAATTCTAAATATTAAATGCTATTTTCAAAAATATTGATGAAAATTATGAGCACAATCAGCAACTCTCCATTTACTCCTCCCTCCAGAACATGGCAACCATCATGTGACTAGTTTAAATGGTATATGTAAACATTTGTCCTTTTGTCACTGCTTCATTTCATTCAGCATAATGTCAAGATTTATCCACATTGTAGCATACAACAGGATTTCCTCTTTTTAAAAGGCTAAATAACATTTCATTGAACACATGTATCACATGCTCTTTATTCGCTTAAAAGACACAGGTTAATGTCATATTTGTTATTGCAAATACTATTGCAATGAATGTGGAAGTGCAAGCATCTCTTCAAGATACTATTTTCACTTTGTCGGAAGAAGGATAACTGGAAATAAAATTAGTGATCATATGATAGTTTGACTTGTCATCTTTTAAAGAATGTCTATAGTGTTTTGCATAGCTGCTGCACCAGTTTACATTCCAGCAGTGATAGTGTTGAGATTTCTCCACATCCAATACTTAATTATTTTTCTGTCTCTGTTTTGTTGGCTTTTGATAATGAATATCCTAACAGAGATAAAGTGAAATCTCAGTGTGGTTTTGATTTATGTTTCCATGATAACTGGTGATGTTGAACATATTTTTATATATTTAATGACTATTATGTCTTCTTTTGAGAAATGCTTAGTGAAGTCCTTTAATCATTTTCAAATTAGAGTCTTTTGCTTGTAAATATTTCTGATATAATTTGGATTTTAACCCTTATTAGAAACATGGTTTACAAATATTTTCTTTCATTCTGTAGATTGCATTTCACAGTGTTGATTTTTGCTGCTTTGTACACAAATTTACTACTTGGATGTCATCCCACTTGTCTAGTTTTGTATTTATTGCTCATGCTTAGGATGAAAAAATTTTTGTGACGACCAATGTTATGAAGATTTTCCCAGTATTTCTTCTAGCAGTTTTGCAGTATCAGGTCTTACATTTAAGTTTTTTAACTTTATTTTTGCACGTAAGATTACAGTCCAAAGTCATTCTTTTGTATATGGATATCTAGTTTTTCCAACACCATTTGATGAAAAGACAGTATTTTTCCTGTTTTTCAGTTTGGGATCATTTTTGAAAATAACTCACATGTCTATCACCATCAGCTAAACTAAATTCGAATTAGATTTAAGATCTAAATATTAAAATAAAAACACTAAATCTACTGGAAGAGAAATTAGGTAGAAGTCTTGGAGACATGGGTAGGCAGAGAGTTCATGAACCTAAACAAAACTGCATGAGAAACACTTCAAAGAATCAACAAGTGGAATGTCATCTTATTAAAAAGCTTTTGCACTTCAAGCAAAATCACTAAAAGAGTGAGAAAAAAAAAGTAGAGTGGGAAATAATTGTAGCCAACTGTCCTTAAGACAAACAAACAAACAAACAAACTTCTGGGGCTGGCGAGATGGCTCAGTGGTCTAAAGCACCTACTTAAAACAAGCTTAGCAAAGCACAGGGACCGTGGTTCAATCCCCCAGCACCACATGCCAGCCAGACCCTCCCCCTGGTGGGACACACACACACACACACACACACACACATAAATAAATAAATATTTAAAAAAACAAAAACAAACTTCTACCTAGAATGTGGGGAATATTAAAAAATTAAAATTCAAAGACCCAATCCAAAAATGGACACTTCAGATGAATGCACAGTTCAAATACAGGAAAAAATGTTTAAAATCATTGGTCATTTTAAAACAACACCGAGATTCCATCTCACTCCATAAAGCACGTCTATCATGAAGAAATCATCCAGCAATAAATGTTGGTGGGGAGAAGGAACTCTTCTCCACTGTTGGTGAGAATGTACATTAGTACAACCATTTTGGAAATCAGCATGGAGATTCCTAAAAAAACTAATATTAGAGGCCTCATTACACCCAGCTATTCTGCTTTTGGGTATTTTCCCAGAAGAAATAAAAACATTATACCACAGCAATATATGTGCACCTATGTTTATAGCAGCACCATTTGTATTAGCTAAATCTTGGAAATGACTCAAATGTCCATCAGCTGAAGAGTGGATAAAAATGGTATGGTATTTTTATACAATGAAGTGCACTCAGCTGCAAAGAAGGACAAACTAGAGGCTTTTATAGGTAAATATATGGAAATAGAGACACTACTCATAAGTGAAATAAATCAGATTCACATGTATAAAAATCATATTGTCTCCCTAGTGTAAGAAACTGAAAGAGTAAATAAGATCCAAAAGGTACAATAGATATATTAAAAGGGAAAGAAACTACTCACAAGGAAAGAACAACTGGGATGCGGGAAAGAGAAAAGAAAGGGGAAATTGTACTAATAATTTCTATTAGTTCATTGAAAGGAACAGTTAATACTCATACTGTTTGATCAATTTTGCATGCCTGTATCTGGTAATTTGAGTGACTATTTTGAAAATAACAATATGATTAATAGCCACTGCTAATTTTGTATCACCTTGTTTTGAAATTCTGTATATCTTTATTGCTTTTTCTCTTTAAAGTAAATAAATAAATAAAAATTCAACCATATATATGTGTTTATTTCTGAGCTCCCTATTCTGTTCCATGGATCTACATACCTGTCATTATTCTAGTACAGCACTGTTGAGAACTACAGCTTTGTAGTACACTGTGTTAAAATGAAAAGATATCTGATATCTGTGTTCATAGACTGAAATATTCAATATTTTTATAATATATGTACTGCTTAGAGTAGTATACAGATTTAGTATACTCCCTTTGAAAATCCAAGTAAGTTTCTTTTAAAGGAATACAAAGAGGAATCTTAAAATTCAAATGGACCTACAAAAGATCTCAACCAACCAAAACAATTTAGAGAAAGAACAACAAAGCTCAATATGCATTTTCATTCCTGCCTGATTCTTGAAATAAAGCCCCTACCAAGATCCTTGAATGTTTGTACATTCTTAAGACACTCTCTTTAGACCCTAGCTTGAAAGGAAATTTAAAGATCACTCAGATGTGTGAAGCCCTAAAACCAAGACCTACTTAAACACTCCAAGTGCTAAATAGCTAACTCCTAAGGAGATATCTATGGTTTGAATGTTTGTGTCCCCCCAAGCATTAAGTTGAAACTTAATCAGCAATGTGATGATATGAAGGGCTGTGGCTTTAGGTAATAAGAAAGAAACACAGAAGAATGGAATCAGTGCCCTTACAAAACAGGCCCCAGAGAACTGTCTTGTCCCTTCTACCATATGAACACAGGGAGAAGGGACTATTTATGAATCAGGAAATGGGCCCTCACCAGCCAGTGGAACTGTAGCCAGCTTGAGCTTGAACTTCCCAGCCTACAAAAGTATCAGAACAAAATGTCAGTTGTTTACAAGCTACCCAGTGTATAGTATTTTGTGACAGGAGCTCAAATGGACTTAGACAAAAACACAGTTCACAGCAATCCATGCAAGATCTTAAGTGGCCTCTGTACTTCTTTCTCAGCTTTGACAAAATTTCCTGGATTTTAACTCACCACTATCATTTCTCTTATTGCCAACACTGTTAGGAAGCTGGTGTGATAATTTCAGGCAAGATCTCATTATTTTTTCCCTGGCTACCAAATGCCTTCTTCTTATTTCATATAAAAATTCTTTCACCCTGGTTAAACCCAATGAATCCAGTTCTCATAAACACTGGGGTTAGAATAATTTAAACTAAAATTTAAATCCTAGTCCACCATCTATCTGCTGTATGCATCTTCAGAACTTACTGAATAACCCAAACATCAATTTCTTTATCTGCCAGTGGCAATAATATAATATTATCTTGGTACTGGGACATGTAAACAACTGTGTCTTTGGTCTTTGTCCCTGGTTCCAGCACAGACCTTCTAAAGACTTTGGGATTTTCTAAGTGATAGGGATGGTGCAGTTTTTGCTGCTCATCATAAGTCTGTTTCAAAGATACCTGAGTTTATCTTAATAACGTGACTTTTGATGGGATCATAGATAGCTTCAGGATATGGATGGATGCTAGAGGAAAAAAAACAAGTGATTGGAGGGTTGCAACCTTCAGAACCACCCCTAATCACCAGTAAAGGAAGAAAAACAGGTAATTGAGTCAACAATATCATTAATTATTTGTTAACTCATTAACAAATAACAAATCATTTAGTCAACCATAAGGAAGCCTCCAAACAACCCCTAAAGTACAGACTTCAGAGAACTTCTGGGCTGGCACATACACTTTGAGAAGTACACCAGGGGGAAGTGGGACTCTCCTCACACCTTCCCACAATGTGCTGCATGCACTGCATTCATTTAGCTGTCCCTGGAAGCTATCACTTATAATAAATTGGTAAATGTAACATGTTTTCCTGAGTTCTGTGAATTATTTTAGCAAGTTGTGGAACTTGAAGACTTGGGAGAAACCCTCCCACCACCAGTTGTGAAGCTGGTCCCTCAGATGCATGACTGATCCAGACTTAAAACTGTCATCTAAAACGTCTCATGAGATCTTCTGAGATCTTAAACAAAGTCCAAGTACTTTACATCAGAATTGAATCAGATTGAATTGTTCAACATCAGCTTGGTGTTTGGAGTTAGAGAGAACTGGTTGTTAATATGGAAAATAAATCCACACATTTGATGGCAAAATTGTGATAAGAAACAGATCATCATAGCATGAGATGTACTCGTATCAAAGGCTTATTCTTAAGATTAAGTAAAATGATGTAGTGCCTGACACTTATGAAACCCTCACATTAGCATTCTGATTAGTATTTTTTATGCCTCTGGAACTTCTGAATCAGTCATTGTGCTCTGTCCACATGATGGTACGAGTACCTTCTCATTACTGTGTTGGATGTGAGGTAGTCACTATAAAATTAGCAAATGCTGGCTGGGAAGAAGAGAACAAAGGGAAATACTAAGACACAGAAGAAAAATGAAGAGAATAGAGGAACATAATAAAAAGAGTAACTTAAGATATAATAATTGCTCTTTATCTCTTGCAATAAACCAATCGCCATTCTCTCCACCTGCCCAAAGATGAGGAAACATGGGTCTCTTGGTAGATCAAAAAGTAAGGTCTTCCCATACCCAGCTGCTAACTGGCTGCCTACTCATCTCTACACTGCAATGACGCAGTCCATGATTTAGATTCCCAAGAGGTCAGGAAGGGATCCAGATCACCTTCCACTTCTAATGTTAAGTGAGCCTCTAAGAGCACTTCGGGCAGCAAATCAAAGCCACTGCACACAGCTCCTCCAACTCAGTAGGCTTCTGCCTCTTAAAGGACCAGCTCCCCTTGCATGAAAGACCATTTTTTCTATGAATAATGCGTGTATTACTAGGAAAATGTACATCCCTATTAAGTAACATCAATTATCAACACAGTGGATACAATCCCTTATACTGTTATAATTAAAAATTAAACAAGAAATATTATGTAGAAAAACTCCAAAGCTGAGTTTTATGTACTCTCTTTTTCCCTCTGAAAACATCATTTTTTACCAGGTTGATTTTTTTTACTATAATTATATTCCAGGGAAAATAGAGAGGTGAAAAAGAATAAATTATCATATAATCTTTCTTTAAAGTCCTAGCTTATATTTTATGTTCTTTACAGTCTTTAAAAATAAGATCTGAAATTTTCTACAATGAACAGATATTCTTTCATTTTTTGCTGTTGATATTTAAAACAAAATATCAGATCAATTGTGTTTTTAGAAGCAAGAGACAACCAAAGATTTTCATTGACTATAGAGTTTCTATTAACCTATTAATCATAAGTGCCTGACATTTAGCCACTGCTTAATGGATTTATCTGAATGAATAAACATTAATATTAAAAATAAAAAATAAGAAAATATTTAGGGTCCAGAAAATTCACTATTTTGCCCATATTGTTGCCTTGTAGATTTTTCCCATCCTGTGCCCTACTCCCTTTAAATAAAGAAGCACCAGAGGAATGTACCACTGGGAGCTATAAAGATTTTTATTATTTACCTTAATTTATTTAAGAGGAGAATTCTCATCTTATTTATCTAAGAAGGTCCATAAAGGTTATGGAAAGTTATTGAACTCAGAAAAGTATGAATATTTATCTTCATAAAGTGTAAAACTAAAAAATACATACGTACTTAAAAGGAAAATTTTATTATATGCATTTTAACTGACACACCCAAGCTGGTTAAAATTCAAAGCTTTTTTAAAGCAAGAGGTAAGCCAGTGAGATAGTTCAGCAGACTAAGCACCAACGTGGCAAGCTCAAGGACTGGGGTTCAATCCCTGGCATCACGCTGTGCCACTCACCCCCCGTGCATTGAGCCAGCCAGCAAGACCAAGGATGGTGGTTCACACCTGTAATCCCAGTGCTGGGGAGGCTGAAAACAGGAGGATCAGTATGAGTCCAAGCTGTGTAGTGAGACCCTGTACCAAATACATTTTAAAAAATGAAGTAAAATAAATGATGTATAATCATTAAAGCAAGAGGCATTCTTAAACCTTATGGAACCTAATCCCTCATTTTTCAAATTGTGGACACTGAGGTGAACTGAAGCGATTGTCCCAGGAATACAAGACTTGCTATTGGCAGATAGGACTCGTTCCCTGGCACCTAATGCTAATTCTAGCATATGTTCCACTGCACTGCAAGCTACTATGAAATCCTTAGTGCTTTATGGGCAGATAATAAAAATTAGTTAAGGCAGATGATGACAATAATGAAATTTCACTGTACTGGAAACAGAGAAATGAGGTCAGTTAGCTGGCATTTGGTGATGCTTTTGTTAAAGCAGAACATCTATTCTCTTCCATCTCTAAAAATCTATACACTTTGGTTTCTTTTAAGCCTTAGGCAGCTAAGTATCATTCATTAAAACATTTAAGACAAGTGACAGCTCCTAGTAATACATTTCTAGAACAGAACAAGCAGGATAAAGATAGCTTAGAAAGTGCATACATATAGAATTCTTCCACAGACACCCCAATCCCCTGCTGGCCAATTTTTAAAAGCGGGCCTTTATTGTACTATAAAAATGAACAAGCTGAGGGTTTCATATCCAGGGAAAGGTTGGCATCTCCATAGAAAATGCTTTTCTTTCAGAAATCTAGGAGAGAGATGTCATTACCATTGGGTAAAGATTACTAACTATTGTGATGAATTTGAATAATGAAACTCTATTCGTGATTGGCACAAAAACTGTAACTCAGGGAAGATGACTCCACTTCTAAGTGATAAGGTAAGTTGATTACTGATGTAAACTTGAATTTGGGGTCTTTTACCACTAACAATGGTTTTCTCCTTTAAAAATGGGAAAGTTCACTTTAGAGAACTATTTGGCAGTAGCTACAAAAGCTAGTCATGGATCATATAGTCAGAAATAGACCAGCATGATGGAGCACACCTGCAAGCCCAATTCAAGGAGGCTGAACCAGGAGTATTGCTATAAATTTCAGGCCAGCCTGGAATTCACAGTGAGTGTAAGCAGTGAGTTTAAAGCCAGGCTGAACTGTATAGTGACACTCTGTCTCAAAATATAAACAAACAAAAACACATCTAGTTATTTGGATATAGCTAATAAAATAAATTTATATCTGAGTCAAAAAGACATAAAAAGTTTGTTCATGGTAGCCCTATTCAAAATAGCTCCAAATTGGGGCCACGGAGATAACTCAGAGGCATAAATGCCTGCCTGGAAAGAGCAAGGTTCCAAGTTGAATCCTGGTATTGAAAAAAAAAGTGAGACCACATGTCAAAAAGAAAATCAAAATAGCCCCAAACTGGAAGCTACCCAAATGGCCATCAAAAGTAGGATAGATAAATATCCTGTGATACAGTGACACAATACAATGCTATTTTGCAGCTATAATGAATGAACTACAGGTACTTTCAATAATGAGCAGCCCATAAAGCCATAACATAAAAGAAGTCATGGTCACAGAAAGTTGGCTTTGTAATGATTCCTTTATACAAAGTTATACAACAACCAAACTATGACATTAAAGTCAAGTTAGTGGCTCTCCTAAGGTGAGGGGTGTCATAACGGGGATTTGGGGGAGAGACTTCGTTTCTTGATCAAGACCTCGGTTATGATGACTGCTATCTTTATTCAAATCCATTGCCCTTCAAGCCTCTGATGTGTGAGTTTACACAAATGTTATGCAATGAATGTACATGACATGTATATTGCATTTTTTTAAAAAAATGTGTAAGTCCTAAAAATTGTCCTATAAAACATGACAGGGAGAGAGAGAGACAAATTAGTGGAGGAGATGCTCTGTCAATAAGGTAAAGAATGATTACACCCACGGGCAATCTTTCCTTTCTTGCCCTATTTTCCCTCATCATTGATTATGAAACTGGTCACCAGCCTGCAAATGAGGAACACAAATGTATAAATGTCACATTCTTATGCAGGAACCAAGGCGCTCCATTCTCTGTGCCCTAAGGCAAGAATGGGTCTCAGTTTTTATATACTAAAAATGGACTTATTAGGGTAATGAGTGAGCTCATGTCTGTCATTTTCAAATTGATTGCTGCCAGTGTGCAGTATCTGAATTGGGTCCCCCTAATTATAAAGAGCAATCAGACAGATTCAGGAACATACATCATTTTGGGATCTGTGCTAATTGAGCGTTTGTCCTTTGTGCTCCATCTGTAAGGTCTATTGAGAGAATACAGAAGTCTGTCCTGGAGGTTCAAGAAAGGGAGAGAAGAAGGGAGCTATACTTTTAAACTATCTATTATGAGCTAATGTTGAGTTAAACATTTATATAATCTCAGAATAGCTTCCTAAGGTAGATATCACTGACTGCATTTTACAGAGCAGAGTGTATACTCTAAGAGATAATGAAACCTATGCAAGTTATGAAATTAGTAAGTGAGAGAAGGATTGAAAATTGGGATCATCTGACTCATTAGGCTCTGTCAATGATTTCATACACTTGCCTCAGCAGGTCAAGGGCCTCTGCCAAAATGTCTGCATTGTCCACCAGAAAGTGTTTGGTTCACCTTCAATTTTATCCTAATATTAGAAAGTATCCCAAGTCCAATAAAAATATAATACCAACTCCCTGAAAAAGGTCTTCAATAGCTGGGCTATGAGGATATAAAGTGATAATAATTGTCATTAGTGAGTCAGGTCATTTTCTTGATCTAGCCAATATACTTTCATAAATGGTGGTATCCATGGGGTGGTTTATGAGTTATTTTCCAAAAACGCAAGATGCAAAAGATGTGGTGTCTACTTTCAATGTGTCTAGCTCTTCTTAGACCCACTGTTAGAAGCTCCTAGAATCATTTTTTCTCAGTACAGAATTTAGCTGACACCCAAAGGGTGGGCAGTGGTGCCAACCCAGAAGAATTCAAAACAACTGCAAACCATATATGCTGCTTTGAGTTGCCATGACTCAGACAAGAGACCCTCTCCTGCCAAGATACTGCCTGACCACAGCTGATGCTGCTGTGACCCCAGATAATCTATTTCTCATTTGCCCACGTTCCAATGGGATGGAAATACCCACCTACCCTCAAACCGTGTTAAAGAAGCAGCTAATGTCTTCAGAAAGCTTTGATGGTGAAAAGCACCATGGGAGTGCTACTCTCCAGGAGACCATCCCTGCTGGAAGCCCTGAGCAATGCAAATTGACTTTGGCCTTCTGAGGACCTCACGTGTTCACAGTTCCCAACAGAGAAGATTTGAGAACAACTGTCTGACTCATAATGATGTGCAAAGGCAAACAGATGATGTGAAGTTATATTTGGGCACTGCAGGGATCTAGAATTCAGTCACAAACTTGGAGTAAAATGTGCCAGGCTAAAGAAGCTCTAGGGTCAGCCTTGCCCTTGCATACAAATTGATACAAAAGATATCTTTCCCCTGGACTTTGGCGGGATGAGCAGGACAAGGCATGGGCAAAGGGATTGAAAGGGAGAACATCCCCAGGCCCTGTGACCTAAACCGGATGTAACATGAGAACAGAGAAGACACAGTGAGCTGTGGCGATGGGGCAGCAGATACTCAATGATGCTGCAAATATGAAAGAACAATGAATAAATCAATCCTAAGAACCAACACATGTTTGAGTGACTCTCCAGTCCAAGAACAGAACACAATCTCTCCAACCCGAGTTAGGTCACTTTACATGTTTATGACACAGTTTTCAAACTAACTACTGAAAAGTAGGCATTATCATTTTTAAAGAAATTCAGGTCAATGTATAAAAGTTACTAAGACAGTCCCAAAAATACAGGCCTGGCTGACCCAAAAGTCTCTGCACATGAAACTGGGTCTTCTTATGTCTCGTTACTAACAGCGAATACTAGCTCTGAGAAGATCCCCAGGGGCCAATTCACAGAAAGTACAAACCAAGGTGTTGCCATAGTACAGAGGGTGTCTCCCACAGTCCTGTCCCTCACTCAGCATGCATTCCTGGAAGGCCTACTGTGGACCAGGCTTGTTCTAGACAGAGCTGCTGCAGGAAAACAAGAGGCCTTGGCCTGGGGGACAGCTACTGCCTTCCTTTGACACAGCACAGACCTCGGCCATACTTGGGGAGGCACGAGGCAAGCACAGAGCTTCCAGCCTCCTTGAAAACTATTTTCAGTGAACAGGAGTCCCTCAGTAGACAGAATATATTCTTTAATCCTAGTTTCGGTTGTTTTTTTATTAATTTCCTGAGGGTTTTGCGAAAAACTGCTGCATATTCTGTTACTTTTAATTACAGTCGCAAGGAAGGTTTGACTTTTTCAAGCCAAACTAGTAAAATTACTGCAGTAAAAAGAACGATTTTTAAGGAGTTAATAATTTATTCATAGAGCTATTAGGATAAATTCCTGTTTTCTTGGCCCACACATGTTTATGTTGGGAGGCAGAAGTCAATAAGGGGGAACTTTCATAACATATGATGTCTATTAATATTCTCTACATACGTTCATCAGTGTCTCAGCATCAATAAATAATTGCAATAATTTAAAAGCGCACTTGCCCCAGTTTAACTATTTCCCAATGAAAGATTGTCACAGGCTCTTACACACAACCTTTCATGCCCCGCTGACAAAACTGTGCTTTGTAGGAACAGTAAAAGAGTGGAACGAATGATAGGCCCAAAAAGAGGTTCTTGTCTCAGTTCTGACCTTAACTGCAAGTGACCTTGGAGTCTAGACCCTTCCTTCTTCAACCGTGAGATGAAAAGATTTAGATGGGATGATGCCCGAGTCTCCCCAGATTCGCAACTGTGAAATCACACACCTCTGGGCATTATCTTTATCCCTTCCTGATCACCACACCTACCGTCGAGTATCATTTTGAAATGAGTTTCTCTTTTCACAAATGGCATTCCTCTGCAGCTGCTTAGCCCTGCTGCTAGAGTTAATAGACAAAAGGGAGACTCACCAGCCAGGGAGTCGAGCCACAGCGCTCACTCCGACCTGCTGTTTGCCCTTGAACAGTGAGTCACTTAGCAGTGCCGGGCCCATCATTTCTTCACTGATGGGGGATTAGGTGACAACACTCAGCTACCACAAAAGAGTGAGAGGGGATTAAATAATGTGCTTGTATGGGATTTAGCCAATACTTGATGTAACACTGGATATTCAGCAATAATTACATTTTGAGTCTCACAGAACACCCCTGAAATATTTTTCAGATTCAAGGGCAAATGGTTCCTTAAGAGGGTTTAGTTTCTTTTCATTCCCCAAGGAAATTCGTGCCAGAAACAGAGAGACGTTATGTACTACTTATAGCATGGACTTCCTCCACCTTAATAGTGTCTTCTCTCTTCCCTCAGACTCACTAAAGAATCAGGAGCAATATGCTCTACAGCCCCAAGCCTTTTTTTTTTTTTCCATATGCTTTTGCAGACAGAAGCTTATTACTTTGGGAAGATAAATGGCAAATATCCTGTGTATATTTCAACACTATTAAAGTCTACACACACACACACACACACACACTCACACACACACACACAGTAAAGATAGTCATCCCACTGTTAAGATATTTTCTCTAAGCTAGAGGGGGAAAACCACAGCTTTGTGGGGTGAAGCATATTTATGTAGGAAATGACCTGGATTAGATTATAATAATCATTATTCGCAGGGATTAAGAAGTAGCATGCCCCACCATTGTTTTCAGTAATGTTCATGTATCAACTCCATTATTCAAGACAACTCTGTGAAGTTGTTCATGCCTAATTCCCTGAGTAAAGAACATGCAGCACTGAGAGGCAAACAGCTTCCGAGGCCTCATTACCAGAATTGGGCACCCCAGATCTGGGCCACGCGGTCTCATTTAGAATCAGTCTTCTTCATCATTATGCTGCTCTTCACAGGAGGTGTGATGATCTAAAAGAATATGTATAGAGGACTGGCCATATTGTAAAACTCCAGAAATACAAATTTTGTATTATTTAGGTTAAGATGGCTATTTTCTTACCCGCTGTTGCTCTGTTCAGTTAATTATGACAAAATCCATGCTTTCGATTCCTCTTCGCTAACTTAGCTTGCAATATTCTCCACTGCTCTGGCCTCAGTGCTGCTTCGGTTTGTGAATGCAAAGCCCAGGGGCATGTACAGCTTGCCCACAACCAAATCTCTTTCATCTTAATCTGTAATTTTCCTAGGTCTTGTATTTCAGAGGTTTATGGCAGTTGACTGATACAAAGTTTGGAGGAACTCCCTTCCTCCCTTATACTTCCCTTGCTGTTTGTGAAGACTTAAGCCTCTGCTAAACCTGACACTTATTTTGTAAGTGCTGTTCACAAGTTTTGCTGAAATTCTCTTGAAGAATAAACATAAGGATGTGTTGAAATACTCAAGAGTTTCAGTCTGTGATACCTTCACTGTTAAAGGGATGCCTACCCTCAGTCGTAGGCTCCTCATCTCCTGCAAATACTTGATACAATCACCAAACATCAGCAGCCTATTTGGCTCAGGTAAGTACCAAGGTAAGTAGTGTTCAAACAAAGAGCAGCAGCGGAGAAGTGTAGAGACAGGAAGACTTAGAAGATAGCACTTCCAGAAGACAAGTATGGTAATGTGCGGCCTCTGTTGCTTCTCAAGTGCAGGGAGAGAGCAGCATGGAACTGCACACAGAAGACAGCAAATCTGAGGATTAGGGATGTATACGGCACACCTGAATCCTCAGAACTACAGGCAATGCCAAGACATAATTAAGTAGCAGATGGCAGTCCAGGGACAGAAAGGTAGGCTTTCCCGCTACCTCACCTATCTAATTTTGGGTAGCTGGCTGTTTATCTAATAACTGTTTTCAAGTGGCTTAAAGTGTTTTCAAATTTGTCCCCCAGACCAGCTGCACGGGCAGCATTTGTGAGCCCATTAGAAGCGAAGACTCTTGCCAAACTCACCAAATCCTAATGAGCATTAGGAACAACCGTAGGCCTAGTTATTCCTAGTGCATTATGGATTGTGTTATTTCTGATTGGAGCTGACTTAGTAATAATATACTCTTGTTTTCAAAGCTTCAAGTTAATAGCCAAATACAAATAATATGGAACCTGAATAAGGAAAAGGATTTTTTT
>NDGM011126610.1:0-17250 GCA_002564305.1 Octomys mimax
CTGGCATGGCAGGCCTGGGGATCAAACCCCTGGCCCCTGCACCTGCTTGCAGGCACTTTAATCAGCTAAGCTATTTGGCTGGCCCTGGATATTTTCTTTGAATTGCAGAAACTTCTCAAAAAAATGAGATCCCAGTTGTTGATTCTTTGAAGTATTTCCTGTGCAGCTTGGTTTCTGTTCATAAACTCTCTACCTATCCCTATTTCTTTAAAATTTCTACCTACATTTTCATCCAGAAGATTTAGTGTTTCTGTTTTAATATTTCAATCTTTGATCCATTTTGACTGTAGCTTTGTGCATGGTGATAGGAAAGGGTCTACTTTTAGCCTTCAGCATGTGGAAAGCCATTTTTTTCAGCACCATTTATTAAAGAGGCTATCTTTCTTCTGATGAACATGTTTGGCTCCTTTATCAAATACTATTAAACAGAATGAAGCAAATCACCAAGAAGGTCATACATCATGCTCAAGTGGAATTCATTCTAGGAATGCAGGGAGGGTTCAACATATACAAATCCATAAATGTAGGACACCACATCAATAGAACTAGGAACAAAAACCACACGATCATTTCAATGGATGCAAAGAAAGCTTTTGACAAAGTCCAACACTCATTCATGATAAAAACCCTACAGAGAATTGGAATACATGGTCTATATCTCAATCTGATAGAAGCCATCTATGAGAAACCAAAAGCCGACATCATACTAAATGGGCAAAAACTGAAGGCCTTCACTTTAAAATCAGGAAAAAGACAAGGATGCCCACTATTTCTACTTCTATTCAATATAGTTCTGGAAACATTAGCCAGAGCAATTAGACAAGAGAGAGCAAGAAAAGAAATAAGGACTGGAAAAGAAGAAGTGAAACCATCATTTGCAGATAACATGGTGCTCTACATAGAGGAACCCAAACAATCCACCAAGAGTCTTGCAGATTTAATCACCAAATTCAGCAATGTAGCAGAATACAACATCAGCACCAAAAAAGTCAGTGGCTTTTTGTACACAAACAATGAATACACTGAGATAAATTAGAGAAACCATGCCTTTCACAATATCATCCAAAAAAATGAAATACTTAGGAATCAATCTCACAAAGGACATAAAAGATTGATACATTGAAAATTATGGTACTCTGAGAAAAGAGATTGAAGAGGATTTGAGAAAATGGAAAAATATTCCATGCCTCTGGATAGGAAGAACATTGCAAAAATGGTCATACTCTCAAAATTGCTATACAAATGCAATGCAATCCCAATTAAAATACCATTAGTATACCTCACAAAGTTAGATAAAACTTTCCTCAAATTCATTTGGAACCAGAAGAAATCCTGAATATCAAAAGCAATCCTGGAAAACAAAGACAATGTAAGAGGTATCACAATCCCTGACCTGAAATTATACTATAAAGCTACTGTGATAAAATCAGCATGGTACTGGCATAGAGACAGACCAAAGGACTAGTGGAGCAGATTAGAAGATTCAGACACAACTGAAAATAGCCCTGACACGTTGCACAGAGATAGAGGCTTCCACTAGAAGAAGAGAAACCCAGTAGGATATGAGTCCTCTCTGAGAAGACCCTGAGCAAAGGTTAAGGAAGCTAAAGTGACAAGAATTTTGTAGAGCAGACTACTAGAAAAGAAGTAGGTATGTTGAGAAAGAGTTCAAGAAATATGCACAAAGATGCCTTCAAAGTTTGGCTTTATTAAACTATATAAGGTAAGAGTCCACATACCAAGGAACAACTATTAGGGAGAAACAATTGAAAAAGAAAAACTACAAAAACTGAAGAATTACCAGATCTCCTGTCAGGCTGAGATTTATCCAAGTTCCCATTAGTCAGAGTGCAGAAACACCACTGAATCCACCAATTATTCAATGCAGACTCCAGAATATTCATGCTGGTAATGATGTAAAATTGTTTTGTGAATAAACACTATTCTGTAGGTTCCTAACAAATATTTAAACTATATCAGAAAGATTAAACAAATCATCATTAAATCTGAACACTTGTAAAAACAAAGCATGATACTATTTAAAGAATCACAACAAAATCCAGACATATGATATTGTAACACTGACAATGCCCAAAATGTAACAAAAGATTATTAGACACAAAAGAATTCAGAACAAAAGCTCTTTTCCCACAACCAGAAGATAAATTGACCAACAGCAATAAACATAGAAGTGAGAAATACTAGAATTAGCAAAGACAAAGACTCTTAAGTAACTATCGCACATAGTATGCATAAGAAACTATGAACACAGTGAGAGAAACGGACGGTAAAACTTCAGTGTCAGAGCCTAAAAGAGTAAATAAAATCTGAAAGATACAACAGATACTGTGAACGGGAAAGGGAAGGAAGAGCTGGGAGGAGGGAAAGGAGAAAAGAAAGAGGAAAGGGAAGAGGAAATGCACGTGTAGTACAGGGTCACTTGGATAATTGCGCTGGTTTTTGCTGCCCATTGAAAGGAGAAGTGAATGTTTACATTTTTCTCTCTAATTTTTTATAAGTTTTTGACTAATTTTGTGTGCGTGTATCTGGTAATCTGAGCAACTAATTTGAAGACAACAATATGCAGTACAACAACCGTTGTTGGATTTCTATCATTTTATTTAGTGAAATTCTGTATTGTTTCTATTTCTTATTATTTCTTTCATTTTCTTTAAAAAGAAAACAAAAAAGCACAATATTTGAAATTTAAAAAACCTACCAGATGGTTGAAGCAGCAATCTGATGTTCCAAATGAAGTCAGTGAGGTCAGACAGCACGGCCAAGGTGTGCGCTTCCCAAGGCCTGATGCTGTAACAACCAATCAAGTGTAGATTGAGTAATATCAAGCTCAACATGCCTCTTACAACACTCCAAACAAACCAGAAGTACATCACAAAAATCAATATAAAATCTATAACTTAATCACCTTGAGTAAAATTTTTTTTAAAATTTCTAAAAGTACTAGCCATAAACCTCCAAATTAATAAAAAAGAGTTCTTCAAACACAAAAATTTCTGTTACTAAATACCATTAAAAATAAAATTTCAAGTCAATGATTAAAATATTTACAATATATATCATCAAACTGTATCCAGAATATAAAAAGTACTCCTATGACACAATAATGAAAACAGAACACAATTTTCTAAAGAAATGAAATATTCAAATGTATAGTTCACAAAAGAAGCAATGTGAGTGGCCAGCAGGCGTGGAGAGATGCTCACTATCAGCCACCATAAAAATGCAACTCCAGACCATAAGGAGTTGCTACTACAGACTCACCAGAGCGGCTAACATAGAGAACAATGGCATCCATCACAAGCGTTGGAGAGATGTAGGGCAGCAGAATACGTCACGTGTTGATGGTGGGAGCACAAAATGATGAAAACATCTTATAACACAAAATTTGACAGTTTCTTAGAAAGTCAAAGATAGCCTTATCTTTAGCCAAGTTTTCTTCAAAGTTTGAACCCCATGAAAATAGTTTCTTGTATCTACGTAGATGTGGTAGTTGATACATTGTGTCAACTTGGCTGAATTGGCTGGGCAGTTTCAGGCCAGGATTCCAGCCCTGCAGGCGGGCAGGGCCCAAGCTGGGGTGCTATTGGCTGGCACTGGGGTGCGACTGGTTCCACCCTAGGGCCATGGCCCGCCCCAGAGTGACTCAGCACAAGAAGTATATATAAAGGAATTGAGGAGGGCTTCCTGCTGCCCTTCCCTGCTTCCTTGGAGAAGTCTCCATCTTTGGAGGACCTTGATCATTGTGGTGGACCACTGGTCCTTGCAGTCAGCGCAGAAGGAAGAGAGAGGCTGGATGGACGCCACAGCAGCCGCTCCTCCTCTGCTCTTCATTATTTTCTGCACATGAACCGCGTTGTCTGCCTTGGAGCTGGCGGAGTGTGGACTGAAACCTCCAGTAACTGTGAGCTAAATGAACCTTCCCTTCCTTCATTCTGACTGTCGGGTATGTGTCCCAGCAATGAGAGAAGAGTAACTAAGACAGCAGATTACTTTGCTACTTTTAAATCACTGTTTCTTTACACATATCATATGAATCTCAAAATCATTTCACTGAGTAAAAGCAGCTAGTATATATCATGTAATTCCATCTCTCTGAAGATCTAAAGTAGATAATCGAGTTTATAGTGGCAAAAATTTAAGTCAGCGGGGCTTGGGGTGGGACGCTGCCTGGGCAATGACAGGAGAGAATATGTGATGCAGGGGTCATTCTCTGCACCTTGATTTGCATGACAGTTCCATGTTTATGTGTCCATCAGAACTCAGGGATGCACGCTTTAGGCAGGTGTATCCATCTTGTGTGCTTATTTATACATTCACAGAGAAAGGCTAGCATAGGTTTCTACCTTCGCATCTTTTGTATCATTCTACCTTAACTTGTTTTTTTGGGGGGGTTTTGTCATTCTACAGCTCTCCTTTCCTACCCCTGGTATGTCTCAGTCCTGCTGCCACCATTCTTCATGACAAACACAGACCAAGATAACAACTGATAGCTGTTGTCATGACTACCAATATCAGCAGCTGTACAGACGGGAATCTTTACAGACTTTTCCCAGGGGCACATCTGAGAAAGCATCGCAGCCCACCAGCTGAGACCCACAGATCTAATCTTCCAGCTCCTATTAGCACTATAACCTGTAAGCTAGCTGCTCCAAGTGGATTATCTTTAGAAAAGCCTCTATTTTTCTTCCTCTGCACCAGACTGATGACGTTACTCCCTGTCTGTGCTCATGAATGCACGTGTCTTAGTGAAGGGAGGCAGGAAGACACTTGAAGTGAGACCTAAGAACTCCAGCCCCAGCTCTGATCCTCTGAAAGCCTTCTGGACCAAAGATAATGTGAACTGCATGTTTCATTGACAAAAAAATCAGATTTTTGGTTTTAGCTCATGATCCAGCACCTGGAAGTTTATTAATAGTCTCCAGGAATAATCCTGGCCCTACAGCCTGTGTAGAGAAGTGGCAAAATGAATGCCAACAGTATTGCACAAGCTGAAACCACACACACATGGTGAGCTGGCAGCAAGGGGCATGAGGTCTTAACAGATGTCATTTATAGCAATCCTGTGAATGAAGTTAGCAACCTTTAGCAAGGAGACTTTGGATCAATACTGCCCGAGACTTTGCAGCTGCAGAAACTTAAGTGGGAATCGACCAAGAAGTCAGGTGTACAAGGTATGGGCAGAATATTTAAACCAGATGAAAATTCGAGATGCATTATAGGGTGTCCAAAAAGGTGGAAGAATTAGAGTAATTATTTCCTCGGTTTCTTAGAAAAATCTGACTGAATGCTTAAGACAAATGTCACAAATTCAAAGACTCTTCCTCCGACAAGTACATGGAAAGTGCATTTGGGTGATTAAACTGTGCCTTTGAAAGCGCAGCGCACACTACATCAGAAATTCAGCTCACAGGCTTGTGTTCATCAGCACGCCATCTCTGCTCTGCTGAGCCGCCAGGATGCTGCTGTGCTGTGCTTATCCGGCATCCTGCATTGAACCATCAATACAGAGTTAATCAACAGACTAGATGAGTGATAAGGCCTCGGGAAAGGGACGCACAATGAGCCCTTAACCCGTGGGAATTTATAGCTGTTAAGTAAACAAGGGGACCATATTGCTCAGTGAATTCGATAGGACCTAATGGGAACTTCAGAGTAAATTTATTTTTAAGAGCTGTAGGAAGCTTAATCATCACAAAGCCTTTTCATTCCACAGCACATCCCCACACCACAGTTTTTCACTTAATACTGATCAGTTTGCCTAAAGGATCGGCAAGTGAAAGGACGAACTCCAAGCGAAGTGGCCCTGCTTCTCTGTAAATTTTGCTCTAGAAACTTCTCTCCTGCAAAGCAGCCCCGCTGTCAGGAGGGAGCAGTGTGCCTTCTGGCTTCAGGACTTCTAGGGTGCTTAGAATGTTTATGCTCTGCATAGTAAAATGCAATGAAAACAGGCAAAGGAGCCACCAGAAGTGGGCAATACCATGGAAGTGACAACATGACTGGGTAGTTTGGGGCAACTCGGGCACTTAGTCTGCAGAAGGTATGTTTATATACTCAAACATTCTATAGTGCTGTTCAAAATATTTATTTAAAAACTGATAGTAAATAAACCTTGAGTCTGCGGAACAGTCTGCTGTTTATCGGCCTGCTCACCTCTACCATAGATCAACTTGAAGTCCGACAGTAAATCTCGTAAGTTCTAAGAACCAGTGAGTAGCTCAGGCCCCAGGCCCAAATGCATGTGCATGGCTGCGGAAGTCACGTAGTGACAGCACCAAGGAGCCTTTCCCACTTTTCATATCATACTCAGAAACCGCAAACAATTTTGCTTTAAAACTAAACAAAATCAGGAATGACTTGTATGAAAAAGCACGGCACTGTCAACAGCGGCCCTTCTGACAGGAGCAGCGCTGGCGGGGTCAACATCTGGCCGCGAGCTCTGCGCGCCCACCTGCTCTGCCCCTCACCGCCACCGCCGTGAGCTATCTGTGTGCAGGGGCAGGGCGGGGAGCACACAGCCAATGGACTGTCACTGTGCTACGTCGAGACCATTCCGTCCTTCATGTGTGACCGACTGAGCTCTCTGAATGATCCTATCCCTGGTTGTCCTCAGTTCCAGGCTGCAGCTGAAGCAGGAAAAACCTTGTCATGAAACCCAGGAGGAGACATAGTAGGTGCTTGAGTTTTCCATGAAATGCCAGCCACGACGCAAAGGAAACCACGCAGGAGTGGGTCCCACAAGCGCCTTGTGGCTGTCCTTCAGCTATGAACTGCAGTCAGGTGGCGAGCAAGGACCTAACCCATTGGCACTTCTCATGCCAGTTGCAGAACTGACTAGATCTTCTGCACGGTCTGCCTTCAAGGCCTCCAGAGCAGGGGAGGGCACCTGGTGAAAGAAGGGACTTCAGAAGCACTTTCTGCTGGTGCTTCAGATTGCCGGAAAGTGTCCTCTACCAGAGAACAAGGTTTAAAAAGTCACCAATGCTTAGAACTGTGCTTTACTGACACGTGCACTGGCCGAGAAGGTGGGCTTTGTGGTCTTGGCACCCAGCACAGGGCTGGGGAGCCTGGCACAGGGCGCTGAGCCCCTCTGCCTGTGACGTGGCACGTGAGGGTGGCGACTAGGTCTTCTTCATATTTTCGGAGCTCGGGATTCCTAAGGCAGCGGAGGCTGCACAGTGCACGAGGCCCAGCGAGGGCCCAAGCCCTGGGCTCGTCTGACTTGAAGGCTCTAGTTCCTTTCTATTACTCTTCAAATCCCATCACAGAAGTTCTAGACGCAAACACAGGCACAAAGCCGTTGTCCAAGAAGAGTTTCAGCCGTCAGTGCATCCCTACAGCATTTTAGTCTTGGAACAGAGCTAGCAGCTAGCGTTTCTCGCCTTGGTCCAGCTTCTCCCTTTGCAGCTTACTCAAGAGATGATTCCTTTAAAATTTCAATGTTGGCAAGCAAACTAAATCTAGTGATAATAGATTAGCCAAAATTCCCAAGCAAACACCGTGCAAGAGAGGCACTACAGGAACTTGGCCTTGTTCTGGGGATCAGAGCTGCTAAGAAGCATGTGCAAAAAGCCCTCGGAGGAAACGCAGTTTCCACCAGTTCAGCTCAGGTTCTGTTGCCTCATCCTTTTCTCATCACCAAATGCTACATATTTACACAGGTGCCTTTCCGATTTAATTGTTGGGAAGCTGTCGCGGGAGCCAAGCGCTGTGACTCGGCGCCGATGAAGCAGTCCAGCTGGGGGCTGACGGGTAAATAATTACCACTAATCAAAGCTAAAGGAATTCAGGTTCTCCAAAGTCAGAAGGGAGAGGGGTGGGGGTTATTAGTGAACTGCTGGATTAGCAGGAGGAGTAGAGCTGGGCATCTAGTCGGATGAAAACAGCCAGGGAACGGTTACACCGCGGACCTCGGCTGTCACGTGGGCTGCAGCTCAGGGCCTCCGGCTGGGCTCCCTGGCCCCCTCGGGCAAGTCCCCCAGGACATCTGAGCAGCCTGTGTCCTTAAAGCCACGCTGGGCTGGGGCCTTTCCAGTTGTCACAGGGAATAATTTCAGGGCTTTATTATACAGAATTGTCAAAGGAAAAAAACCATTCTCTTGCCTCCTGTTAGTAAAAATTGTTTAAAATAACAATCAGGCATGGCTTTTACCCCTTGGAGCCAAGCGTCTGCTCTGAGCACTTCTGTGAGCTGACTTTCACAGGGGACGCCAGGGGCAGCAGCGACTCCTGCGGCCTGACCACGAACGATACCATCCGCAGGCCTGCGCCTGGCCGAGGAACGCAAGCTCGTGGAGGCCATTTGTTCAAAAGCGATTGGCTGTAAGAAGCCTTTCAGGCTTTTGCGTGAGTCGTTTTTTCAGCTTGTTAGTGAATTAAACAGGTCTGATAATCAATAATATACACAGGAAACGTGCGGTGCGGGCCACGGCAGCCGAGCACTTAACACAGAAGCCAGCGCAAGTGGCGTGGAGCAACGTCCTGCAAACCCTGCGGGCTCTGGGCGCCAGGAGCGCCTGCCGGCCGCAGCAGGCCCTGCGTTGGCTGGTTTTCACCAGTGTGACTTAGAGGGGCTCCTTTTTTTTTTTTTCCTGCCGCCTCTTCTAAAGCATTTGGCTCTGAGGCTGAACGCTTCTTTCCCTGCAATTCCAAGCTCTGTCTCACTTTCCTCCATAAAGTGTGGGTTGGAGGATCTGCCTCCTGGCTTGCCTCTTGTCTAGATGTGAGCAACAGGCCAGCACTTGGGGGGAGGAATACTAAATGATCCTTCGAGTTTCTTTTCTTTATTCTTTCACTAGCCTGACATGAAGAGGCATAACTTAGTGCCGAGCAAAGCTCCCACCAAGGCCTTGATTGTGGGGGCCTGGGAGCAGCAGAGCTACACCCGGGTATCACAACCCAGAAGAAAAATGCCAGCATCTGAAGGAAATGTCTCTGCCTGGCGCACCGAGGTCTTCTGAGACACGGTGCCATGTGCTGACTCAGGGAAAACTAGGGCCGCATGCTGAAAGCATTTGCAGGTCTGGAAAATAACTGGGTTAATAATTCAAGATGCTTTTAAGTAAAAATAAAAAAAAAACCATAAAAACAAATAAACCTCCCTTTTCCAGTGATGCTGTGTGGTAAGAGACTTTTGAAACAAAAGAAACAGCTTGCAGTGAGATGTAAACCCAGCTTCCTGAGACTCTTAAAAATCTGACAGAGCAGCCTACCGACCCCAACTGCAGAAGACGGACGGAAATGCATTTTTCATGACTTTGAAATATTTTTATGGAAAGTGAAATATTTATTCAGGTCCCATGCACCTCCTTGGTGGCGCACCACACATCCATGGTCAAGGGGGCCTTCCATGCATGCCGAGCTACACTCCGGTCTCTCCACCTGGGCCCTACTCATGGTTGGTCCCTGGACAGTGCTTGGGTGTGTGCTGGGGTGGTTGCCCTGGGCATTGGTGTCATGGGATGCCCTGCCCCGTACCTGCCAGGGGCACTTTCCAAATCGGGAGAAGCCAAAATATCTTCACACACATTACTAAATGCAACATCCCTGCCAGATAAGGATGCTCCATTCGTTCCAGCCCATGTGCACCAAAGAGATAGGAGCCACTGTCCCCCTTTTTCTTCTTTGCTCTATAATGCAAATATGACCAGGAGTGAATTGAGCTACCTATTTCATTGACTTTATAGCCTCTCAAGTGGCCAATCTGCACATCACCTCAGGCTACAAGGCCCGTACTAGCTTGTCCTAAGACTCTAATCCCCCGACTCTGGCTCAGACAATACCATAGGTGCCTGCACTACTGACTAAAATACAGAAATAAAGATTTTCTTTGAAGAATCGAAAAATGACTCCATTCAAATTTCCTCTCTGTTCAAAGAAGTTTCTTGGAAGATGGGAAAGGACCAAGCATTTGCCACACCTGAAGGCGGGCGGTGGAGCCCACGCAATTGCTTTCCTGTTATTTCAGTTACTTGAGTGGAGGACTAAGTCTAGAGTGCTCTCCGGGTCCACCCTGCTGTAGACTGTCGAAGCTGGTTATCACCGCTGCCCCACGGGCAGCGGAGAAGGAGTGGCAGTGGGAAGTCACACACACAGGGACACCTACACTTTTCTGCTTATGGGCTGTAGGGATTTTGGAAAATCAGTTAAATCACGTTAGCTTCTGATTCCTTCCTCAAAGGATAACCACACTATGATGCAAGGTAGATGCATACAAATCCCACGATAGAGAACTTGGCTACGTAACAGGAACTCGGTATAGAGCAGCCTTCACTATGCAGCAGTAAGGAAAGTGCAGGCTGACCTTGAAGTGCGTACACCAAAAGGTTCAAGCGGGCAGTGCTCTGCCTGGGCCCCGTGGCAGTACGCGCGGATGGTAAGGGAGATGGCCGTGGACATGCAGGGCCAGCCTGGAGCTCTGGATCCATGCTGAGGATGCAGGCCTGGCCTCAGAGGCAGCGCTCCAGCCCAGGCACTTCAGAGCGTGTATAGAGATCCCCTTCCCTGGGGCATGTATATTCCAAGACATCCAGCGGAGGCTGAATCCGCAGAGAGCGCACAGCCCTGTGTGTTCCCCATTCAGTCTTACCACAGATTTCAGCAACCTCAACACACATGGGCTTTGGCTTGAGTCCTTCACCTTTTCACTAAAGGAAGCATGCCTTGGGTTCTTCCTGGCCAATCTGAATTTCAGTGTCACTGCCAGTGCACTATGGGGCCATTATTAAGCAAACTAAGGGTTATTTGAACTCTAGCGCTGTGAAAATCTGATTACAAAATAGCTACAAGGTGGCAAAAGGGTGGGTAGTGTGCACAGTCGAATATGCTGGACCACAGAGGCAGCAGGAGAATGCCTAGTCACAGTTCTCAGGATGACACACAACTTACGCCTCACCAGTGTTTTCTTCCTGTGATTTCGCTTTTCTTATCAGGGACCACAGTTAACTTAACTGATAGAAAGCTCAACTGTGTGTATGGAGGAGCTACTGTGGAGCTACCGCGTGCTGCCCAGCTATCTGGGACACTGTGCCAGCCACGCTTCAACACCATGCAAGGTACCTGTCATTGCAGCGTGAACTCTGACTGGGGACAAATGCATGAGACCTTTGCAACAATTTCGACCAATTTGAAAAGTGTCAGACAGAACCTCCTGCCAGGGGAGCACCTGCAAATGTCTGTAACCCATGGGAGGGAAGATAAAACTGCACGCCTAAAGTCTTTGCTGGGATAGCGAGTGTGGAGGCCATGGGAGCTAACCTTACGCCTCCTGGGCTGCAGGAGTAGGGCTTGTCGGGTGAGTCAGAAATAGTCGGGAATGCCTGCAGAAGGGAGACAGAAGACAGTGGGGGAGTGGCCGTCCTAGACCAGGGCTGTAGCCCCGTCCTAGAGACCCCATCCTAGGTCTTTGTGTACCCCGAAGACACAGGGAACTCGAAAGAAGATTTCCTTCATACCATCTGAGATTAGAGAAGCTGGGACTGTGGGGCAATTCGGTCATCAACCTTCATACAGCACGGGCTTATAGAAAGCAAACCCATGTCCTGGCTCCAGAACAGGGAAATAGCGCAGTATGGCAGGTGTCTGTTGACCCCGAGCCCAGAAGAGAGGGAAGAGCTTACACGATGGTCCTGCCTGAGCTCCAGCAGCCAGTCTGGGGCGTCCTCATGTCTCAGCGTCCAGCCTGTTGAGTGGTGACGACTGGGTAGGTGATCACGCAGGCCCCTCCCGGTTGCTTCCTTCTCAGGGTTCCGGTCTTTTGCAATAATCATTTTGAGGCTGAGACTCTGCAGAAAGGAATTACCTGAGGTTTTTGTTAGCACTGTGGAGTGACCATCTGAAACGCAGGTGCTGAGGGTTTGGGGCACCACAGGAGGATCCCTGTGGCTGCGCCTCAGACAACACTTTGAGAAACACTGTGGGAGAAGAGCTAAGTCTCTTTACTGAAACAGAAAAGGTCCTTGGGAACGTCACTTTTTGAGGAGTTGATCTGCATGCAGTCACCCAAGTGGATCTCACAGAGCCAATGAAAGCTTACACACAGAGAGACCGGCCGGAACAGCCCATCCCATGGCCCTGAACAGGCAGGGGAGCCTGCTAGCCAGTGCTCCGTGCTGGACGCCTGGCCCTGGTCGGCTCTGCCGGTCTTCACGCCCAGCTGCACAAAGGCAAAGGGCAGCATCCTCGGTGCCAGCCTCGGGGGAATCAAGCTGGGGAAGGACATCTCAGGAGTTCTTGGAGAGGTGTAGCACACAACACGAGACACACTGTGGTTCTCTTTCTTTCTTTCTTTTTCTTTTTTTTGTGGAACTGGGGATTGAACTCAGGTCCTGCGCTCGCCAGGCAAGCCTTCAGTCTACTGAGCCATCTCCCCATCCCCCCCCTTTTTTGGGCAGAATCAAATATTGGCTTCCTTATTTGTTTATTTACTTACTTAGCAGAACTGGGGATTGAACCCAGGCCCTTGTGCGCGCCAGGCAATGGTCCTCTTTCCTAACCACCCTCTGGCATTTCCACTCTCATCCAACAGGCTTGTCCTTTGCCTTTGTGTCTCTTCCACCGCACCATGTCACTTTAACAACTGTCCTGTTTACAGAATTGAAAGTACGGCACTCTCTGAGAATGTGCTCATGGGAGCCATTTCCCGCCTCCTCCTCTGCCATCCAGAGAGGCAAGAAGTCGGCAAGACCAGAAGAGAAGCACCAGAGGCCCCATGTGCGGAGGTCTCTGCAGGGAATAATCCACCAGCCTTGGAGAGGAGCAGCTGCTTAGAAGCAGAGTGGCTCTTGGCATGTGAAGCCAGAAATTACTCCAAGCTCGGCCCAGCCTCATACTCTCAAGCAAAGACACGACACGTAGGGGGCTGGACTTCAAAGACAAAGCGCGGGCTTACAGTTAGCCGAGGAAGTAGGTGCCCTGATATTAAGAACTGCTTCTCGTTGTCACCAACAAGCTGTCTCAGCATGCAGAGAGTCAACACCGTATCCTGAGCGAATCTGGTACACAAGCTTTTGTTGTTGTTCTTGTTGCATTTAATCGGGATACAGGGTCCACGGGGTCTCATGGTACACAAAGCTGTTAAGCAACATCTGCGTTGGTTTTAGGATTGAGCACACTGGTATCCTTGTGCTACAAGAGTTGGTTTGTAGCAGGAATTTGCTCACCTCTACCTAATACAGACTGTGTTGCCAGGGCAACTCCTGTGGAAAAGAAGCGAGCCTGCATTTTGGGTACCAAGGCAGCTTGCCTGAGGCAACAGGGACTTCTGGCAGGCAGATCTGGGTTGGGCTGGTGGTTCCACCACTGTGTGTCCACTGCGAGTTACAAAACAGCTCAGAGCCTGAGCCTGCCCCTCACAATGGGAATGATTGGCCGGACTCTGAAGACGAAGAAGCGTAAGCAACGTGTGCAGTGTGCCTAGGACGCGGCAGTCAAGGGACAGCCCTCAGGATCCCAGGGAGGCACCTCCTGGGGGCAGCTCCTGCCCACCACCAGCCTGCTGAAATCAAGTGGGTTTCTGAGCCTGCAGAGCCGTGCGCCATTCTCTAGAAACCTCTCAACTCCACCCAAACGGGGGGCTCCCTCAGCAGCCTCCCTGAGCTCGCCTCTCCCCATAGCTCGGGGGCAGGCGCTATCTTACTGCAGGGATTGCAACACTCTCACTGCTAGTAACCCTAAGAAAGCATGCCCAGTGGCACTGATGAAGTACCTGATCTGCCCACACTTTGTTTTCTGGAGCACAAATGGTTTTCCCACAAGGTCTGGGTTGGCATCACTCGCTCACCAGTGAATCCTAGGATGCTCCACAGAGATGTGCTGGGGACTCGGCACTCACTGCCACTGTATGGCTGTTTAGTGTTGCGGGACATGGTTGGTGGGGAGTGGGAGCACCCAGGGGGCCGGGAAGGGAGGGGTATGCCCGTCCTGGCGGATGAGGAGACGCAGATGCTGGATGAGCACTTTGGGCCGAGGCAGCACCCACATGAGCTTCAGGGAGGGCTCTGGAGGCTCATGGAGGAGGGCGGTCGCAGGGCTGGAGCTTGACTTCCCCACAAGTGTAACCACGCAGCACCTTGTGTTTGATTTTAACACGCTTATTGCAATATCTTCTAGAGAACTGCCTGCGCAGACTCCCGAGGGCAAACGAGTCCGAGCTCCGGGCACAGAGCCCTGGGCAGGGAACGTGTTGTCTTGCCTCCTCAACAGGGTAAAGTGACACCTGCCTTGCTGAGTGCTGGGGCCATGAACTGCATGGAAGACACTGTGTTAGAGTGTCTCATGGGTGCCCCACACGTGATGGAGGCTCAGGAAGCCCCGTCCGCTCCCACAGGCAGCTGGAGTCTGCACACTAACTGGGAAAACTTTACAGTGACCACACCAAAGTCCAGATGAGTCAAATCTAGAGCTTACCTTTGAAGAACCAAAAGCCTTCATTCATGATCCTCATGCAGCGTGACACAGTGACACAGCGCCTCCTGATCACACAATGGTCTTCGAGACACTAGTCAAGATGCGGCACGAGCTTTCGTGTCATGTTTATATTTAACCCTCACAGTCCTTGCATGTGGCTACTGGCATTTCATGAAACACTGTACGCTTTCCTACCAAAGAAAGGAAGAAGGGTCTTGAACTCAAATAGACTTCCACCCTTCAGGTTCAATAAAGTGAAACAGGTTTGTTTCCTGCAGAAATTTTTAGGGTCTTTATCTGAATCTGACAATATGCACAATCAAAGTCCATGGGTCTTTCCAGGGTGCTTAGACAGCAGCCGTTTTCTTCTGGGTACACACAAAAGCAACATTTCATTTTATGCTGTGGAATGCGACACAGAGTGGTGAGCTCCACCTTTATACCTGAGAAGACCAGCGCCAAGAGAAGTTAGGTAACTTGCCTGAGGTCACACAATCAGCAAACTTCAGGGTCTGTGACTTGAAATTAGAGCTTCCTATGTCCAAAACCACACTCGCAACCACATGACAATTATTCTGAGTACATCCCCAATTCTTAGAATAGAAAGACTGCTGGTTAAGAGCAGCTGCTTATGCAGAAACCAAAAAAAAAAAAAAAGTTAAGGCCCCAGAAAGAAGCTAGGTCTTAAGGGACGCAGCCATCCTGCTATTGGCAAAACAAGACCCTCTGTGTCCTGGGTTCCGGTGAGCCAGGTGTGGTCCCAGCATGGGGCTGTGTACACCCCGCTTCCCCTGAGCCCTACGCCCAGGCCCCACCTGGGGACCCGTTCTGCGCGGTCTTTCCAGGCGCTTAGTGACGGCAAACACCTGGCTGCCCTTCAGCACAAGTGGCTCCAGCCAACCGTGGCACTCGCCACTAAAGCAAGCTGCTCATTCAGCTCCCACCTAATAATCCCCCCACAAAACTCAGAGAATATGAAAAGGAATTCCCCTGTCCAGCCCACGTTGAGGAACAGCCAGGACTTTCATTTGCTCTGCTAGTCCATATGGCTGAAGGTCAAACAACACCTGCATGGTTCTTTGAAACGCTCTCATTGAGCCTGGTGATTAGAGTAGGGCTCGTTGAAAGACCCGCCGGGCCCCTCCATGCAGCAAGCCCTGCTTTTGGAAACCTGGGCCCTCTGGCCCAGGCTCATCTGGCCGATGAATAATATCTGATTCTGCTCAAAGATTAAGGCATGGAGCAAACTGAGGAAAGAGAAAGAAAAGGGGTCACATCCCAACCACTCAGCCCCAGGTGTTCATGGCGGTGAAGAAATCCGAGCAAGAGCAGCAGGCTCTCAGCACCAGGGAGGTGCAGGAGGCGCTTCAGAGACAAGCCACCGGTGTGGACTGCCCCACTCGCCGTGGTATTTTGTTTCCCTTTTAGTTGGTTTTCACGGAAACCCCATTTGTAGGGCATCGCAAGGATGAGCCACAAAGAGAGTGCTGTGATTCAGACTGGAAGACAGCTCAGCTTCAGCCTTCCGGTTTGCATGCTGCACTCCACACACCCCAGCTGGTCAGCCCAGCAGGACCTTTACTGGAGGCAGAGGCTGGCCTGGGGAGGAAAAGCCTTCCCACCTGCACTGTGCCTCCCAGCCCCACTCACCCTGGGGCAGGCAGCTTTCCCTGTTCTTGGGCCTAGTGCTCAGCTGTTGATAATTTTCTCCATTTAATTTCCAACTCCATGGGGCTAAAGGCCCATTCCAACCCTAAATGCACCTAGTGTGGCACCTCTGGGTTTCCCTAATGGTTTACTTAACAAATGCCCAGCTGGTATTAGAAACCAAGGATAGCTCTAATAAAGTTTTCGGGGGCAAATACACCCTGGGTGATGATTCCTGAGGAATAATGCAGAAATGGCATGAGGATGGATTTTTATCTCACAATTTAGAAATGCACATTCTTGTCAGAAATGACGGTAGGCACAGCCACACCCAACGATTGTGACTGTGGAAAGTAATGGGGCAACGCCTAATGGGGCCAGAGTGCTGGGGACAGTGTGGCTGCTCTGAGGACACAGATGTTCTGGGCTCAGGTCTATGAAGGCGTCATGTGCCTGGCCCGGTGGGAGACTCCAGTGCATGTACCATCTCCTCTAATCATCTCAGTAAGTCTCCCAGGCAGATGCCCCACTCATACAATGAAAGGACAGAGCTCCAGCCACGAGGGCTCCAGTGCATCTGTGCTTTCAAAGTGTGTAGCTGCCGCAGGGAGAGTTCACTTCCCCATGCACGCATTCGGCAGATGGCTGGGGATGTGCTCTGTCCCAGCATTAGATGCTGCACACTGTAGCAAGCAAAAAGAGACACACTCTCCTAAAGGTCTGTGTGCATGGCCCACAATGCCCCAGGATGGGAGGTGGTGACGCCTCCAAGTGGGGAGGGCCCGTGGAAGGCGCCCGGTCATGGACACCAGCTCCTGGCATGGCACAGCATCTTTCTCAGGAGTCTGGGCAGGTTCTCTCAGGGCAGGGCTGGGTCTCCTGGACTGGCTGAGTCATGGCGCGAGACAGTCATTCTACAGCAGGCAGCTCCCCCACAGCTGGCTCTCACAGTGCTCTCTGGTGTGCCTCTCCCTATCCCTCTGACACAGCACAAGGAGGCCTTCGTCACTCCAGTTCTTTCCAAGTTTCTAGTCTAGTTGAGGAGATAGATGTTCATACCTTATGAGCAAGAAAGATATAACTGTTTTCCAAGGGCTACAAAGTAAGAGCTACCAGGCCCCATTTGAGAACAAAGATCCCTGTAGCTACAGGGGGAGGGGCAGAAAGGAGGGAGCTCTG
>NDGM011126617.1:0-12405 GCA_002564305.1 Octomys mimax
AGAGTAAAGATTCTCAAAGTAGCTATTGATAATCTTCTGAATTTCCACTGGGTCTGTGGCAATGACACCCTTTTCATTCCTTATTGCTTCTATTTGAATTTTTTCTTACCTCTTTTTGATGAAGTTAGCTAGGGGCTTAATGATTTTATTTAATCTTTCAAAGAACCAGATTTTTGCTTCTTAATTCTTTGAATTGTTTTCTTCATCTCAATTGAATTAATTTCTGCTCTAATCTTCCTGATTTCTTCCCGTCTTTGGGGTCTGGGTTTGGTTTGCTCTTCCTTTTCTAGTTTGCGAATGGCTAATTTCTAATTATTCTGTTTATCTTCTCCATTAGGGGCAGAAGAATTTTTTTTAAATATTTAGCATAAAATAGTAATTTTAGCCAGGGTATGGCTCAGCAACAATGTGCTTGCCTGGCAAGTGTGAAGCCCAGATTCCAGTGCCCAGTACCAAACTAACTAACTAACTAATTGAGAACAGTCCATTGGACAAAAAAAAAAAAAAAAAAAAAAACCAGCTTGAAGAATGTTTCTAAATACAAACTGTATGGGTGATAACAGCATTTTTTTCTGCTTTCTAGGGCATTTGTTCCCCTGCTGGTTCATTCCTCAAGATAAATAGCTGTTTCCATATTTTATCAGAAATACAACACACATCATTTGACCCGTTGAGTGGCATCTGTCCTTAAAATGTACCCAACCTATCTGGCATATGCAGAATTTAATGAGAAAAGTCAGAACTCTCTTGTTGTGTTATGCATAGAAAAGTGAAATAATCATGTTTTCTATCTCAGTGGAAAACTTTGAGAGAAAACATTTTATTCTCTGGTGATTTACAGATACCATAAAAAGTTTAACACACACCAATCAAGATGAGAATAATTTCTTAATTATATTTTATAAGCATAACACAAAGAAGAATATGTTTTGGGAGACTAACTATGAAAGGAAATAAAATGAACATGTTACACAAATAGTCCACAAGGGTATAAATGTTTTAGCAGGCTGTCCTATCAGGTAATTGAAAGCTTCTCAACTCAGTGAAGGGATAAAGTATTTCTTTAGCAAATGAGTGGCATTCTGGCAATATACTTGAGTTATATCTTGAATCAAAGTGAGCTAGCATGCTTATGGGACCTAAAATTCAGTATTTGGGGGACCTTTGCTAGGATCCTACCACTATTGCCAGCTTCCACACCCTAGTTTCAGCTCCACCATGCTGATAATAAACCACTGCAAAACTATCTATGTACAGCAGCAAGCTTTTCAAGATAGTATTTGTTTGTCAGCTGAATTGCTAGAATAAGACACTTAATAAGTTTGGAGTTGCTGGGCATTTTAATGATATTTATAGGCCACAATAGAACTTTTTATTTTGCAGCAATAGTTGACACAAGAATAGCATCATGGGGTGACTCTGTACTCTTATAAACATGATTGGGGAAATGACATAACAAAATATTTTCACCTCATTTATTCTCCCTTTCTAGCTAATGTGATGTTGCATTAAATCTTTCCTAGGGCCTGGAGTCTGGCTGTGGTAGACTTTAATTTTCTAGCTATAAATTTGAAAGAAAAAGTAGAAGCACAAAAGAAAACAAAAACAAAATACTGCATTAAGGTTAGTAAACATGCCCTAGACCATTACCTCCGATAATTTATCACTCTTTCCACAAATATTTATTGAGTTTCAACTCTGCACCAAGGATTGTTTTAGCTACTAGGAACACAGATGAACAAAACAGAAAAATGATCTTTTCTAATAAAACTTACATTATACTTGAATCGAAAAGATAAGCTAGAAAATAAACACCTTAGAAACAGTTTTACTTTGTGCTACAAAGGAACTGAAGAAAGTGCTGTGAGCAAAAATTGGTGAATAGGGGTAAGGTGTCACTTCAGATTGGCCAGTTTTTCATAAGAGCAGAGGGGCATTATTGAATGACTGAAGTAGGAGTGAAATCCTCCAGTTTATATTCTGAAAAGATCTCTCAGGCTGCCCTGGGGATCCTGGATCATGATGATGCAAGAGGAAAAAAATGATGATTAGTTGTAAAGTTCCCATCCTAACACAGGAGAGCAAAGACAGTATCCTGATCTCACAGAGATTAGGATAAAGACTGTAAGAAGCAGATTTGGAAGGCATTTTTTTGGTTGAGCATGTACTTGCCGAAGGATTGTGCAGGTGGAAGTGAAGCCAAGCAAAACAGAGAACACTTCTCAATTTGTAGTTCTGGTCACTAATGTGGGAAACCCTGGAGACAAGGTTTGGGGAAATGAGGTGTTCTCTTGTTACCTTTGTAAGAAGATAAGAAACATTAAGCTACAGGAGTTGCAAACACAAAACCCCAGTGACTGTAGGTAACACAGGTTTATTTCCCACTGAGTCTATGTGCTCAGTGCACACAAGCAGGAGGATTCTCCTCAGAGACCAAGTTCACCACAAAGCACTTGGGTTTGCATTACCTTAACCAGAGCTAGTCACATGGCCCCACTAACTACAGAAGCTTAGGAAAGGTAGAAGAACAATGGAATATTTGTTAAAATTCTTGTCTCTGCTATACATCTGCATGTTCTAAGATGCCTATTAGTCATTCTTACTTATTGTTTCTTTTTTATATCATGGAAGTTATTTACATTTTAGTCAGTTACTGAAAGTGATTTCTTACCAAACCAATCACCAGGAACTAATAAGCCACAGCAATCATGTATTGACTAAGCTATTTCTTTGAACATAAAGATCCAGAATACTAGGTAACTTTACCCATTAAATCGCAACAAAAAGAGACAGTCTACTCAACTTATAATAATTCAACTCAAATATTTATTCATTCTTGGTGAATATAGGGCATTCATAAGAGATATAGTTCTTGAAATTAGTATTTCAGGGTTATTACAACCTTAAGCCCAAAGAGATAAAGAGGAAAAAGCCTTTATTAGAACTCAGAATGAAAGAGTGAGAGTAACATCGAAACAGGAACCTTGAGAGAAACAAAATTTTTAATGCGGGGGAAATGGTCAAAGAAAAACCAGAGGACTAAATTCTTCCACTTATAAACTTAGTCTTTATCAAATAATTACCTAAAGTGACCTATTCTGTACAAAACAATGTTTTAAAATAAAATCCTCAATTCAAGAAAAACTTGAAGATTTTAAAGTTCTACCAGATGAATTTTTTTTCAAAAAAGTAGGTGTTATTAAAATAACATTTTAATTTCTAAATCTCATGTTTCCTATATTAAAAATTCAATGGCATAAATGTAAAAACTTACATATATGCCACTTTAGGTAAGATGAATGCTGAAACTTAAATTCCATTTTTTGGACTGGTGCAGCGTACCCTGAATGCGGGGCTGGCACGGCATATGGCGCCGGAGATTGAACTGCGGTCCCGTGCGCCTGCCTAAGCTTGCCTAAGCAGGCACTTTAGACTGCTGAGTTATCTCTCCAGCTCCCAAAACTAAACTTATAAAAGTATGCCCAGGAAGCATGTGAATTCAACTGTACTCGTTTGTTTATGATTTCAACCATTTATGACTGAAATGGTCTCAACCATTTGCACATTAGTTTTAGATCCAGAATAAATGTTTATTTAAAATCAAATATGTCAAAATTTAGTAAACATTTTATATCATACTTATATACATATATCCAGCAGTATATCTCAAATGTTGCATTACAAACATGTACATATATATATGGTTGGAGGATTCAGTGACAAAACATTTGATAGCTACAAGTAAAATGAATAAAACATACATGAACATTCTAATATTCCCCATATACATTCAACTATGCACATACATATCTCATCAGAACAAGGTTGTATTGCAGAGAAAGGCCAAATAGAAACCTACTGAAGTAATACAAAAAAAGATTGTAGTAAGCCAAGGAAAAATGTAGATTAGAAAGACTGAGGTAGAAAATGGCAAGGTGACATTTAAAACATATTAAGAATAAATCACTGAAAGTCAGTGATTTATTGGATATGGTCTTGGGTACTGAGAGATACACACATTCAGGAATGTCAGGTGATACACAGTATTGTTCCAAAGTCGTGTAGTGCATCGTTAATATGAGCACCTGTGGGACACCTGTGGGAACACACCTGTGGGAACACCTGTGGGAACACCTGTGGGAACACACCTGTGGGAACACCTGTGGGAACACTAAGGGGGCAAGTGCCTAAGTTCTCAACCAAGTACTAGGTCCACATATTAAATGAGATCACTCTCTTTCCCATGTAGAGCATACTGCTGGTTCTCTTAAATACTTTACATGAGATATTCATGCTATCATACAAAAAGATATTTAATGTAGTGTAAACTCTGGGTGTGTTGGTACAAGTGGTCCCAGCCTACTAAGAATTCAGACATTACTGATCCTTTTTGCTTTTGCTGCACCAAACGAGGAATTCAAAGAAGAGAAAAGAAGGGGCAGGTGGTTGCGTGTTGAGTGAACACACATTCCTTTGCTTTTCGGTTTCCTTGTTTGATCTCTGGTGTCTTCCAGTTTGGGTCAAAACTCAAAATTGAAAACTCAGAATTGAAAAGCTGTCACCAAAAGAGCTCTGGCCGTTTAGCCAGCAAGTGATGCCATTACAGGAGAGGAGCAGCAAAATCAGCCAAGCCCAGTATTGGGCAGTTGGAAGCCAGGGGACAGGCTGCAGCCACTAGGGCATAAACTGATGTCAAACAGGCCCTGACTGCAAGGAGGTAGATTAGCAGTGGCATGGGCATTGCAAGAAACAATCAACACATTTCCCTCATTTTTTCTAAAGATGTTTTTCAATCTATCTCTGGATTATAAATTTGAATTATTTGATCATAAATTTTATTGTGTATGCTATTCAGAATGGCAGAGGTCAAGTTTAGAAAATATGTTCACACACATACACACACACACACGTACACACAAAATAGCATTTGAAACAGTTCTTGAAAACTACGGCAATTGAATTAATAAATCTAGAGCTTAGCAGAGGAGTTCAAACCATGGGTTTTAGAATCCTACAATAAATAATAGTGGAAGTCATGGGCAAATGTCACTCCCTAGGATGGCAGGTCAGGAGCAAAGGGCTACACTTCATGTTTCATGTGTGAGAGAACTGGAGACACCCATTACACTAGACCATGTGAACTCAAACTCATAATCTACAGCAATGTCACTGAAGTACTTTGTGCATGTATGTGTGTGTGTGTGTGTGTGTGTGTGTGGCCAGCTCAGCCCGCCCTGGAGGCGGGTCTGGTGCTGCAGTGCTAGGAATCAACCCACGATCCCTGCATTTGCCTAAGCAGGTGCTTTAGAGCACTGAGCTATCTTGCCTGCCTGCACTAAAGTGCTTTTGACATCTGAAAATAGGAACAAATATAACATGACCTTTATCACTATTTAGTTTAATGAGCTGACAAGTCCGTCCTTTGCCCCATCCCAGGTCCTGGCCTGGACTAGCCTGAGATGGCTGGACAGGAGGAGCAGAAGGGGAGGGTTTGTTTACACGCTATTGCTTGCTGTCCCTGCTGCTGCACAGGATCTGTGTATCCACCAGCTATGTCCCACCTCCCTGCTCCTTCAGGGGATCATAGCCATTTCTGGTTGGCAGAGACAGGAAGGATGGTACTTTCCCCTCTTCTCTGTTTCCTCTTCATTCTCCCCTCATTTCACTCTTCTTTTACCCACTTTTCATTTCCTAGCTTCTCTACCAGTTGTCTAATGGTTTCTGCCCAGTAAGCTCCCAATCACATTCTATATTTACACATTATAATTCCAGGTGTGGGGAAAAGAAAAATTCCATTTTCTCCTCTAACTTAAGGAAAACAGGTAAAGTTGAACTTTTTCAAAAAAAGAAAAACTTATTTGTGCTGCTGTGCACCACTTCCTGTCATTATCAAGCTGGTGCAGGGCTCAGAGGCAAGATGCTAAGCTGGGAAGAGATACCTGGAAAAGCCCCAAGTACAAAGGAAGCAAAGAAGTCGTCAGCTCATGACCAATGGGTGAATTCTGTCTGCTCCCTGGATACTGATCTCAGCCATCTAGCTTGATAAATAAGTACTGCACTGAAGTTTCTATAAACTCCTTAAATATAAAAAGGCCCTCGTTGGCAGAAGGCTATTCCTTCCTTTTGACCATCTTTGTCATCATTCCACCCTGACTTTCAGCCCTGGCTAACTGATCTCAGCTGATCTTTTTTCCTAAAGGCAGAGGAGAGAAAAGCATTTGAAGCCCATGCCTCTGCCCAGTCATCTGTCATCAGCTAAAGATGTGACAGATACAAAAAGGGAAATCAGGCTGCAGGGCCTTTATCTGACCTTCATCATTTCTATCCATTTTAAGTTAGGAAAGGTTTCAGAAGCGAGGGCTATTTCATGCAGCAAATCATAAATTCTAGGAAGATTATGCTGCAGAGGCAGACTCTGAAACAATGGAGTTCATGTATTCTATCCAGTGGTCATTCTCTTTTTCTTCTTCTTACTATTTAGAGCATTCAGGAAGTGAATATGAAGTGTTAAATATGAACATCAACAATCTAGGAAAATCTTTATTTCTAATGAAGAAACCATGAACCTTCAATTGGCATGCTCTTAGAGGTAAACTATCAGAGTTAAGTAACTAATATTGGGTAAAAAGACATGCAATATAAAATTATAAACAAAATACTACTATACATGTAGTCTATACCCCTGTATAATCTTGGTAGTGATTTACCAAAGATAAATAACAAAGGAGAATGCTTTCTGATTTAGCTAGGACATGCCCAGTTTTGAATTCCCTTAGGGTACCCTCTAGGAACTGAACTGTGTCACTGTAAAATTCAGATGCTGAAGCCCTGATCTCTACTCAAACAGCATTTGGAGAGGAGGTCTTTGGAGATGGAGCTAGATGGGGGCAAGAGGGTTGGCCCCCGTTGTAGGGTTAGTGACTTCACCAGAACAGAAGAGAGAGATCATAACGTGAAGGAGTCCAAAATCGTGACAATGAGGAGTCACATGATCTTGGACACACCACACTCAAGAGCCATGAGAGGGAAACAGCATCATCGCAACACCCAGTATGCGTCGTCTTTCTCTTGACACTATTTAACCCAAACAAATTCTGTTATCCAAACACCAAATAACCACATAGCAACTCAAACCCCTCTCTTCAGTGCACTACACCTAACACCATCTTTGGCTCCAGAATGCATGACCCCCAAGTGCCCTTCAGCTTCATTCCTTAGCCTCCCGCAAGTCGTTCTCCCTGCTGCAGTTGTGACTTTTCAAACCATAACACATTCCTCTGCTTTAACACTCCAAGTGATGTTCTACTGCCCTTAAAATCCAAACTTTTCATTCAGTTGAGGAAGCCCTGTGTAACTTGGCTCCTGGGCACTTCTCTGATCTGGTCTCAGATCCTTCCCCCGTTTACTGTTCCCCATTCTTCTCTAACTTTCCAGCAAGCTCATCCCTGAGTGACCACACTGGTGATAACGCTCTCTTCTTGATGCCCTTCCCCTAGCTGGCTTCTCCTCACCATTCAGTTCTCAGCTTCAATGTCAACACTCCAGAGAGGTTTTCCTGATCTTGCAGCCCACGAAGATACACTGTCCTCTACTGCACCATTCTGAAGTCTTGGCCATGTTTGATGCTGGTTAATATTTTGATTGCTGGCTTTTCTAGTCACTGAACATAATCCCTACAAGAGCCAAGACTTATCCCTAGATACACCCCCAGCTACTAGAAGACTCAAATACTTCTTTTAAATAAATTATATAATTTCAGGGCACCTAAGGTATCTATCTTAAAAATACACTACCGTACTGGTTAGGTTTCTCTACAAGTAAGTAGGTTTCCCAGTGGGAAACGCATGTATTATTACACAAGTGGATTTATTAGGGAGGTTTAGAGGATCTGAAGCAGGAGAGTCCTCAATGGCTGTCATGCCTTAGAGAGTTGAAGGACCTAACGGTGGGTCAGCCAAGAATATGGGAACCATAGAATGTCAGAGTTCAAGGATGCATCACCAGTTCCAGGATGAAGGCCAAATGCTCACTGGAGAAATGCTGGTATGAGTCAGAGTTGGAAGGGTGAAGAAATTGGAGGCCTGCAGACCAGCATCCATAGTTGACTGCAGCAAAGGAAGGACCTGGCTAGCAAATCAGATCTCTTCTAAAGTGCACTTCAACTTCCTTCTGCTTGCCCTTTCCTGCCAGCCAAACTAAGACCCTGTTGCTTGGTGCCACCCACAATCAGGCAGCTCTTGCCCCTCCAGTTTGTTGGTCCAGTTTGGAGATGCCAATCATCTCCCTCCCAGACCCACTCAGAACTGGGCTTTACTAATCTGCTAGGTGTTTCTTCATCCAGGCAAGTTGACTTGTCACCATCAACAGCCACATGCCCCTTGTATCTCATGGTAACAGAAATTTCTACCATCAGAATCACTGGAATGAATGGGGGAAAAATTATTAAGATGTATTTAAACAAATGTTTTATGTTGCCTAAATAAAAATACTCAGTAAACTAAGTATTTTAATGATTCATTAAAATTCTAATATGATTTGTTTAGGAGTCCTAGATTAAATATTGTTTCAACAGAATGGGATGTAGGTTGGGGGAGCACCTGGAACTTGAAGGTGTTCTCCAGAAAGAGAAAACAGTGTGATGTGCTTGTGAGGTGGGAGCACATGACAGAAGGAGGAGTGAAGAAAGCCACCAAGGCCACAGCACATCTCAGGTCTGCTCCACGGGGCAGCCTACACCCTCAGCACTGAGTGTAAGCAAGTTACTTACCATTCTCTATGCCTTTTCTCCTCTTAGCTGTTAGCATTCTCCCCTACATACTCTCAATAATCATCCGAATCAATCAAGTTGCATTATATCATCCAATCCAACAAAATGAAGGAATTCATACAATTTGCTACCTGGTTAGCCACTGCTACATCTGAAATTAACTCTTACTGTCAATGGTAGCATTCTGCTACCATTCCCATTTTAGACAACTGGATCAGGAAACTCTACAATTCTATGAGCTGATAAGATTATATATTCCATGAGTAATGTGGGAAAACAAGTGATAACATTCAGTGGGAAGCAAATTATAATGTTGAATCTATCTTAGAAACATCAATAAGCACATAACTATCCTCCTTCCCCCATCCACCCACTCCAGACTGTCATTTACATATTTGTTCTATTCAGTTTTACTTATTTGAAATTTCCTTCCTTAGTCAACAAATCTTTGATGACCATGCGTGAAATGACAGACATTGTTCTTAGAGGTTGGGACAAAGCAGAAAACAAAGCAAAATCCCTTTCTTTATCTATACCTTATTACTAGAATATTTAAAAATTTTAAAATCCCCTAATGACCAAATGCAATAATTTGTATTCATATCTGTCCTCTCTTTCTTGGATACCCTCTCCCCAGGCTACCACAGAATTAGTAAGATAAAGTTTGTGGAGCTGAGTAGAACAGGGTGAGTTGGAAAGGAATGCTACAGGTGCCTACCCCATGCCTGACACGAAGTCATCTTTTTTTGTTGTTTAGAGACTGGGTAGATTCCTGGAATAAGGGTGCAGCAAATAGCTGAAAACCTAAATCAGCATTTCTCAAAGTGTGGTCTTTAGACCACAGTTATCAGCATCACACTAAGTATCTGGTAAAAAGTGAAAATTGAAAAAATAAAAAATGAATAACCCAATCCAGGTCCACTAAGCTGACATCTGCTGGGGAAGTTCATAAAATCCAGGAGGTTCTGAGGAACACTCAAATTTACAAACCAACAGTTGAAGTCTCAAAATAGAGCAATATGCCACAGAACAATGTACTTCACCTATTCTGAGAATACTACAGTCAATTGCATCTATAAATGATTTATTTTTGTTTCACTTCAGTTGACTCAAGTTCAATTTCTGGTACTTGAAATAGGAAAAAAAAAGTGCATCCACTTTAGATAAAGCCCCAGTGTTCAGACGTGCATCAGGATGCTATCAAAACTGAGCTATCCAATGATCCGGCTGAGCCATGGGCTTTTGTAGGCATTCTCGAACAGGCAGACAGCATTTCTCCAAGCTTGCTAATGATGATTGGCCTAAGTTTCTCTTTTTAAAAAGTTTTATCTCAATAATTAACTAAGATAAAGGCAGCTTCTTTTGTTTTAATATCCCCTGACAATTATTCCAATTGACTTTAATACAGACAACTTGGCTGATTGGTGCCCAATTAATATTTTTCTAATAATATAATTCCAATCATTGTATATTAAGATGTAAAATTAGAACTATATTTTATTGACAGATGGGCCTGTTTTCCAAATAAAGACAGCTCACCCCATCTGATGATTCTACATCAATATCCTTACATTAATTTTTTAATGTACTACATCACCTTTTCATCAAACCTTTATCCAATAAAATGCTTTAAATTACCTCACCAGACAGTGTGAGACTGTGACACCAAAATAGTTCTATTGCATATTGCCTCGGGATATTTATTAAATCTTTCTTTTGAATGCTGAAAAGTAAAAAGGGAAAGGTGCTCCTATGGACTGAAATATAATTCCCATAGAATTCTACTAAGAACAATCTCTTCTTGCTTTTAATTTTTGAAGAAATTTAAAGGTGTTCTATTAGTATTTGCTATGGTTGCTGAATTAAGCTGGGTATTTTCAAACACTTCAAACTGTCCCCCATTCTAAGGAGGGAAACTATCCCTTATCACAACTGAAGATACTTTGGCTTTCACCATCAGTAGACTCAGAATCAAATGAAGCAGTACTCTTTTACAGATTAATTAAGCTATTTTATGCACTACCTCATGGCTCCACTTCTTATACTGCAAGGGGTGTAGCCCTGCCTCCCTCCAAATAGTCATTTACACCTTATTTGTTCATTCTAATGTAAAATGGTAAGAAATCAATGAGCAGTTTGAAAGGTAGATTTCATTAAGTCTAAAGCTAACAGACCTTTGAGCTACCCCAAAACAAGGTGAGCAGCCAGGATTTTCTGAACAGTGGATCCTACTCTGTTCCTACCCTCTGCTCTTTCTCCTTTCTCCGGTACCTTCAAGACCTCAGAATGGAGGGGAGAACAGCACAGGGAGAAGATCCCGTGGCTATGAAAGAAATCCAAAACAGGCAAATAGTGCTTGCAGAATGAAGCCTGACTGGGATTGCATCCATTTGCCAGAAGAAGGTGGAAATGAAGAAACGCCTCTCTCCTGGTCACAAACTGGCAGGCAGGTAGGATCAGGGGGCTTGTCACTGTGAAGGAACTTCGAAAATGAAAGAGCTGGAAGTAGCATCTGCCACCCACACCCATGCTGTGTGCACTTTTGGGGAAGTGAGCTAAATAGGTGGCTTGGAGGTGCTTGGGTTGGAGAGAAATGGGCAGCTTGCAAATGTAGCAAGCAAAAAAATAGTGCACTTGATTAAATCTGAACTTGAGACTTTAAAAAAAAAAAAAAATGAAAAGGTGCTCAGTGTAAGTATGTCCTATGCAGTATTTGGGACATACTTATGCTAACATCACATCAATTGTCTATCCAAGGTCCAGTTTTACCTGGGCATGCTGTACTTTATCCACACCCACACATGCGGTCTTCAAAGGCCTGGATCTTAAGCTCCCCACTGGGCTCCAGGAAGACAAACAAGAGAACAGAACTCTGCAAGCCTTGGTGGGAAAGAAGCAGTGGGAAAGGCCCAAGAAACAGTGCCGTAAGAGCCCAAGCAGCTTCTAGGACGATGCCCTGCCCATCAGATAGACAGCAGGTGAAGCTTGTCACCATACCACTCACCAACCCATTTACTCTGAGAGAGCAGTAATAGACTCAGAGAAGTTGAAGACTCCAGACACTGAGCGTAGTCTTAACCTGATCACTACAGGGGCAGTGTTGCCCCAGGATTAGCAGTTTCTCCGGAGCAACGCCAATTTGGAATGTACTCTATAGTACCAAATCCATCCTGAAGGGAAAACATTAGATTCCACTGCCTCCCTACATTCTGACAGAGTAGTCAAATGAGACAGCCTGGTGCACAAGCTTTGTACGGATTCTTATTTTTGGAGAGTTTTTTTTTTACCTCCTACTTCTTCCTATTAGGTCTGAGGAAAAAAATCTGCTGGGTAGAAATGTACTGCTTTACTTTTTATTGTAAATATTTGCTTAAAGTTATGGTAGCTATGTAATATCTATTTGACTTTCACCTAAATTACTTCCTGTCTATCAATATCAAATTATTTCTTTGCATGTTTGTTTGTCCCAATGATCTGTAGTTATATAGCTTGAGTTAAATTCTTCCAAGATTTAAATGTCCACAAGCTTAGGCAAATGACATTATGATATTCTAGTCTTTTATGGTAATTTTCTCTAAGAGAATATTTTAAAACTTTAGTAAACAAGTTTCAAGCATCTTTCATGACCCAAAAAAAAA
>NDGM011126624.1:0-12172 GCA_002564305.1 Octomys mimax
TCCAGAAGCATGGATTTTGCAGACCCACAAGCTGGCCCCTCGTCATCTGGTTTCTGTGCGCTGTGTTCCCTCCCCCACTGTGCTGTGAGCTGCACAGCAGTGGACCCACTGAGCCTCAGGTCACAGACTCGGTGCGATTTCTCAGGTTGCGCACTGGTGCCTGTGGGAAGGCTGCAAACTCTGCCCACAGCCAGGACGGGCCTGAGAGTGTGTTTTCCTGCAAGATCCCAGCATTGCTGCCGGATTGAAAATGCCATCTTACGGCGTGAGGGCTTGGAGGTGGAGGTCTTGACGGTGACCCCAGGCCCTGTGCCCTTCTGGAGAAATTACGTGAACGCAGAGCCCCACCCCCAGCTCTCCAGCCCTGCTCTCTCCCTCCTCCTGGGTCCAGGCTGCCCAGTGCTCCCCAAATGCGCCTTCACCCAAGCTGGGATCAGCATCTCCGCGTGGCTCGTGTGTCCCCAAGAGGTCGGGTCAGCCTCGAGACTGTGACAGTCATCATAACTGCGTGCTTGTCATCTTCAATTGAAAGCCGCAGCGAGTGGGTGACGCTACCACACCACGCACAGATGTGGGGCGTCCCAGCAGCAGCGTGGCCTCTGGGGCTGATGCTGACCGAAGACCCATCTGCGTCTGTGCACGTGGCCTCTGACAAGGCCCGGGCCCCGGATGGGCCCCTGTGGGCAAGGCATGTACGTGGTCTGTAGGTGGTCACCCACTGGGGCTTTCCGCTCATCTTTGGCTTTGGGAGCCTTCAGAGATATTCGTGAATCTTGACTTAACAGATTATTTTAGAACTTTACAGGAAGTATTCTAGGTTCCTCATTACTAATTAATAATATTGCTATTGAAATGCTAGGGACTGCGCGTGGATCTATAACCAAATACCAGTGGAGCACGCACTGTTCTGACTGTGCTGGTGGGGAGCTGTCCTGAGCTGAACCCACCTCTGGCCTCAACTTCACCCAGATCTAGAAGTGGGCGGTGGGGGTGAACATGTGCTCAGCAGAAGTGAGGCCCTGGGTTCGATTCCTAGTGCTGAAAGTCCTCGAAACCAGGTAGGGCTGGGCGGGGAGCCCAGGGGTAGGACACTTGCCTAGCATGCACCAGGCCCTGGCTTCGATCCTCAGCTCTGCTGAGATGAAGAAATGGGGCACGGCTATTCCTCCTGGCCTGTCCCTACCACAGATTAGTTTGGTCTATTTTCAAACTGCATGCACCCGGTGTCCCCTGCCTGGGACCGCCATCTTCTCGCTGCTGCGGAGCAGTCCTCGCCGGGAGTGTCCTGTGCTTGGTTTATCCATTCTGCTCACCACTGACACCCTAGTGTTCCCAGAAATGCTGCTCTGGCTGCCATCATGAGTGGCTGCCCACGCTGTGGCCCCTGCCCAGTGTCAGCAGTGTCTCCACGTGCCGAGGCGCGGAGCAGGATTCTAGGGGCATGAGGAAAGCTGGAAAGCACAGGGTGTATGGGAGCTGAGCTCTGCTGCAGGGGGACGCCAACAGCCGGGCTTCCCACCGGGCTGCACGTGGGCCTCGGTTCCAGGGGCTATGCAAATGCCTGCCTTAAGTGCACATTCGTAACCCAATCTGCCTTGTAACTGCCATCGGCCGAGCCGCTGGTGGGCAGACTTGCTCTCACCTCTGTCACTGGGCAGGAGGGAGAGGAACCGTGAAGTCACATGCAGCCCCTCCTCGTGGCACTGCACCGGGAGCTTAAGCCTCTTCCTCCCGCAGACTGGCAAAAGGCAGGTCTGCTAGCTGCGCCTGACTCTCTCTGAGGGAGGGGCTGCTGCTTTTGCTCATGGGCTTCATTTCTGGGCCCAGGGCGGCGGACGGCGATGGTGAGAGCGAGGGCCTCCCCACTGGCGCCATGTGGACGAGACCTCTAGCGGGCCCCAGCAATCAGCATGCGGCTTTCATTTGCGGAAAGGAACCCGCCCAGGCCCCTGCCCCAGACAGCACCTGGAAGGTGAGCGGAGGACCACACCTGCAGGTGAGGCCAGGCACGAGGCTTCTGGAGGCTGGGCTCCTTGCAGCCGGTGTGTTCCATAAATATACTCTTTCTTTTGCAACCAAAGTTACTCAGGACGTAAGGTTTGCTATCAGTTGCTAAGCAATCTAGTGCCATTGGTTACTAACTTCACAAAAGTATAAAGGATGGTTTTATTGTGAAAAAAAGAAAGGAGGAAAAAATATATGTAATCACAAGAGAGTTAGGGTAGATATACACTACTTTCTCTTAGTTCACTGAGAATAAAAGTTTGTACTAATATTGTTTAACAAGATAACATGTCTGTATCTTGTCCTCTGAATAACTACTACAAAGGCAACAATATGCAATGTATTAATTATTGTAAACGTGCTACTAACCTGTTTTGAAACTGTTTCATCGCTATTTTATCTTTTATTCTCATTGAAATGAATAAAATTATAAAAAAAAAAAGAAAAGAAAGAAAAAAAACCCCGAAGTTACTGAGGACCTAAGCAGAGGGCTGGACCTGGGGAAGTAGGGCCAGCAGCCTGCAGTTTGCGGAACTGATCCGCCTGGGCAGAGAGGCAGCCCCGCAGGTGGTGGGCTCCCCGGCCTCGCCCTTCCTGGCAGGTCTGGATCACAGCGGGGCTGGCCGCCAATGCACAGGCTCAGAGCACATTGAATTCAGAGCTCACTAGAGAAAGGACAGGCCCACATGGCTACAGGGGTCACAGCCGTGTCTATGCACAGGGCCCTGCTAAGCACAGGCCCCCTGGCTCTGGGGCTACACCCAGGGCCAACCCTGCCCACGAGTCAGCTGGTACCCGGGAGACCCTAGGACCTCTCTGAAGCTGTGTCCTGCGATTACCTGGGTGAGCCCTGGGCTGCAGCAAGGGCAGCCTGCACAGGGAAGCTGAGCTCAGGAGCCAAGCTGCACACCTGGGCCGGGCAGACTTACAGGGACCATGGTGAGCAAGTCAGTGATCTGCAAGCAAAGTCAGAGGAGAGAGGAGAGGCTGCTTTGAGCAGGAAGGAAGAGAAGTGGTTCACAGGCGTGGAACATCGGGACCCTCCCCAAGGTGCTCAGTTCCCTTTGTGCGGCTGGGTGAAGGAAGACGGTGCAGCAGCTGTGGAGCCTGTGGGTGGTGCGGTGTGGGCCTGAGGGACAGGGGCTTGCCGTTCCCGAGTTCCCAAGCACATGCGTCCTAAGTGCCGCGTCCTGCCCCACAGCAAGCAAGGCTGAGTCCAGGACAACTGGAGAGACTGGGTCATGCCGGGTCATGCTTGGAGATCTGTAGGTCAAGACCGCTGACTCCAAGCCTGCACTTCAAGTCCATAAGAAAGGAGGCAGGAGTGACACCTGTCACCAAAGCTCCGGGAGGGGCTGGCCAGGTGAGCTGGGGGCAGGACTCCCTCCTGGGTTCTCTCCAGCCTGCTTGCCCTCAACTGGGTTTTGTTTGCAGGGCAGCTGTCTGGGTCCTAGGAATGGGTGACTCCACACAGATCCCAGGGCTTCTGAGTACTGCAGGGGGCAGGCCAGCTGCCTGTCCACAGTCCTGGCCATGCCCAGGGGCCAGCAGGCTGCACGACATGCCAGTCTGGAATTTGGGGAGCCAGGGCAGCTTGTTGGAAGACAAGCGTAGAGGGGGGAAGGAAAGGCTGCACTACTCAGCTCAGGCCTCCTGACCAAAGAGCCAGAGCCAGGGAGGCTTAACCTACACTTCCCTTACAGTTCTGCAGGCGAAGTGGGGATACAGGTGTCCAGGGCTGGGCTCTCCGAGGCATCTCTCCTGGCAGGCTGAGGAAGCCCCACGGTCTCACACAGTCTGAGGGGCAGGCTCTATCGAAGGTGGCTGAATCGAGTCTGTGGCTGATTCACAACGCTGGGATTAGGGGTGCTGGACTGGGCTGCAGGACTGCTGGGTCAGTCCACTAACTGGATGGGCACCGCCCTGATGCCAGCAGTCTGGATGAGACAAAAGGGGGCGGGCAGGGGCTTGTTCTTCCCTCCTGGCACTTGTGCCTTTGCCATCTTCTGCTCCCTGTGCCGCCCCACAGGGAGCAGAAGATGGTGCCGGTGATTATGGACTGAAATCTCCACACACTGCGAGCTAAATAAACCTCTTCTCCCTTAACTTTGGGTGTCACATATTTTGTCCCAGCATGGACAGAAAAGTAAGCAAGGCAGCTGTGCTCTCCCTGTGTCCCCGCAGCTTTTCTTCCCATACCCTTCATGCAGACGTCACGCAGGCGCACAGCCATGACCTATGAGGGTACTATGTGATGCGTCTTAGGTCATGCACCCCCTCCCGTGCCCTCCCTCCCAGCACCGCCCACTCTGGGGACCACGGCTTATGAGGCCACACAGGCCAGCCATACTACCTCACAGGGAGTCCTCCCCGCAGCATGCAGCGACCCCCAGCTCCTTAGTGGGAGGGGGTTCTGGTTGGTCTCCTCGTGTTCACCAGCCACACACAGCTAAGTGACCCACAGGGTTGCACGTTCGGCTGAAATGACTGGCTTGTGGGACTCCACATGTGTCAGTCACGTGAGTCACCCACTGAGCACACCTGTGCGCCAGCACCAGCAGCCTCCCTGCCCTGGCTGAGGGTCTGCGCCCCAACAGGGAGGGGTGGGGCAACCTCGTTGGACAGAAGGACAGAGTGGCACGGGAAGGAGAGATGGCTGGCCTCACTAAAGATTCTTCCTTTAAACGTTTTATAAAAGGCAAAAGACATTCATGTTAAAGGGTAAATGATTTGAGAAAAATAATTGCTACGAAGGAGGAAGATTCTGTTGCCACGAAATAGAAAGAAGCCAGGATGGGCGAGAACGGCGCACAGGAACCAAAGGGCCCACGCGTGCAGGCCAGCTGCGGAGCTGTGAGCAGGACGCGTGCTGAGCTCGGAAAGTGCCTGCAGCCTCGCGAGCAGCCAGGGAAGTGAGGGGAGACCCGCTCCTCTCGTGGCCTTATGAGAAAGGCTGTGTGTGCGTGCATGCGTACGTGTGTGTGCATGTGCGTGTGTGTGTACACCCACACACTCCTTTCAGATGTTGCACTCAGAGCTGGCTGAGACTATGGGGCTGGCACCGATGCATGGCACCAAGAAGCGTTACGTGGAAACATCACGCCAGGAGCCAGAGCCAGAGCTGCACTGTAACTCTGTGATCCCAGCTCCAGTCAGTCCTACAAATGGGTGTGTAGAATGCGCCCTGGGGGTGGGGGGAGCGTGGGCCTCCCCCATGCCCAAGCTAGAGGTCGGAATGGGTCTCTGCTCTGCAGCGACAGCCGGGGCCGCAGCCTAGACAGACAGCTGCTTGTGTCCCGGAGCCTCAGCCTTCTGCCCTAACCTGGGACTCGTGCTGGCCCCCTCCCAGAGTCAGGACACTGGGGCCAGAGAGAAGTGTGTCTGTGCAGACGAGACACACGCATGCAGGTGCGCGTCTAAGTGCAAAAGAGGCACAGGGGGCCGCCATGCAGATGTGTGGTGCAGGTGTGTCCCTGTATGGTACCGCATCAGCTCAGCCCCTGCTCCCTGTGGCAGGAGGGCTGGAGGGGAAGCAGACAGAGGGAAGGAAGGGCTTCCGAGAGCTGGCATCTCCCAGTGTTGGCTCTGCCACCTTGGCTTCCCCTCGCTTCCCAGGAGAGAGGGGTGCACCTTGAGTCATGGGCCAAGGCTGGGGGTCCATGGAACCACTGACTGTAGCTGCTCTGCAGCCTCCCTGGGACCCTGAGGGGCAGCTGCAGAGGGCACTGGCAGAGGTGCACAGGGCGCAGGACGCAGGGTGCAGGGCACCGACACCTCCCAGCTCCTCCTCCCCGGCCCACATGCGTTCCTGACTCACCACAGCTGCACCGTGCTCTGCACCAGGCTTGGACTCACATGTGTCATCTATGTCCCCATCCTTGCAGAAGGCCCCCGCAATGCACATAGCACCAGCCTTGCTGCACAGATGGGAAGACTGAAGGTGGGACGGCAGAGCGGCCACTCTTGGTCACAGTCACATCATGCACTCTTGCCCGATTGGGGCTGGAAAAATTGCTATGAGCTCCGTAGCATAAAACCACACACGCTTCCTGGTGTGCGCAGTCCTGGAAGTTGGAGGCGGATGCACCTCACTGGACAAGACCGAGGTGGGCGGGGCTGGCCGAGGCCATAGGGCAGAGTCCACACCTTGTCCTCACATCTCCCCAAGCCCACGTCCACTGTTGTGTCTCGAAAGATGCTCATGCGCCTGACACTCCTGCCTGCCTCTTAGGAGGGACCTTGGGTGACAGCCATCGCCACCAGTGTCTTGGTGCGCTTGAGCTTACCCATCTGCCAAATCACCTGTGTGCTAGGTGACAGTCATAGGTGAGCAGGAGGAGGAGGACACCCTGGGGGTCAGATCCAGACCCCTCCCAGAGGACCAACGGGAGTCCACGCAGCGAGTGCGCTCACATGGGCCCGAGTGCGGAGCCCATGACCCCAGTCTCTGGCTGACTCCAAAGGTTCCTTGGTCCCCACTGACCTCATCCAGAACCTCCAGGGAAGCCGGAGAACTCTTCCACTCCTGGGTGAAGGATAAACTGTAAGCGATGGACGCTGACGCAGGGCCAAGGGAGCGCCTGGGAAGCCTCCCTTATGCCGTGGCTGCCAACGGAGGTCACCCACAAGGCTACCCTGGCACTTTGGCTGTCTCAGCTGTAGAAAGGTTTGCTTGCCAAGACTCTGCAAAAGGCCACTGTGTCAGGTGAGCCCTGCTTATCATTTGGATGTCCCTGAAAAGTGAAAATAACCCACTTTTGTCCTTATGTGGTCCCCTAAGTGCTTATGTTTAGCAGTATCTGAGTCCACCTGAAGACGCCTGGTGAGCCGCGGACGCCGAGCGAGCGTCAGCAGTGCAGTGCGAAGCACAAGCACGTGTAATTTCCAAGCCCCCGGTTGTTAATGAAATCCCAAACATTCTGATTTTAATTGAACTAGATAAAGATTAAGAAGCTTAGCAGCAGCTGGCATTACGAATTAGTTCTCAGCAGAGTTTTATGTTGTACTCTAAATCATTGGTTTTGTAATCGTCCTAAATTGTCCTTTATCTTGCTAATGCAGAGATGAGTCCCAGGGACCACCGGGCTTTGTTTCTCCACTGCCGGAAATATTCTGATGAGTCAAGTCTTAATAGTAATTTTAATAATATTCTGATCTATACATACGATGTATATTCAATAAATCCTTGCACTAATTAGAAGCAAAGTCCAGGCCCTTATGTGACCTATTTTTAGAGATGAGTTTTATTGCCAGAGAATCAACCTAAAAAGCAGCAAGTCGCTGGGTTTCTGTGCCCAGGACCAGGGCCACCGTGACCACGCCCGAGGTCAGCAGACAGGGTTTGCCCAACAGGCACCCAGCTTGGAGCGCGAGTGCCGGCAGGCAGCCCTGCTGGAACAGAAGGGACATCCCTCATCAGGATGTATCCCCAAGTGGCCAGTCTGTGTGTCGGTACTGGAACCCACCAACACATGTGAAGGCCAGGGTGGCCGCCGCCCTGGCCTCCTGCATGACCAAGGGGCCCTAAGGAGTTTTCAGGACCCCATAGGTGCACAGCTCTGTCCCTCCAGGGACATGGATCTGCACCACACCCTTGCCTCACAGGCAGGGGCCTGGGGTTAAACGTGAGGAGAACACGGGGCTCCTCTCGGTCAGAGAAGGGCCCTGCCTTCAGCAGCATGGTGTGGCCCCCAACTGCTGCCTCCCTGGGCCCTGTGGAGGCTTGGGGTGATCTGCAAAGAAGGGCGCAGGAAGTGGGACTTCTTCCTGGAGGCCTGAGCTTTGACATCCAAATACGGCATCCTGGGTGTTAAAAAGAGCCCGCCTTCCCCGACAGATGATCCTGAGGGCACAGAGGGACACGGCAGGGCAGGACTCCTGCAGGGCAGACGGGGAAAGAGGACATGACCTGGGAGACAGACCCAGAGGGACGGAACAGCCAGGATGGGACGAGAAGACAGCAGGGAAGGAGGGCAAGGCCAGAGTGGGGAAGGCGGTGACTTGGGGGGCTGTGGCTGGCACCCCTGCCAAGCCAGGCGTGGGTCACAGCGAAGACACTGCCAGGCCAGCGCCCTGCAGCAGCCCACCCACGCCCAGCCAGAGGCCCGCCTCTGCGCTCTGCCCCTTTGCTCCCCGCCCTCGGGGTACTCCACTTTCTCCCCCACTGTGTGTTCCCTTTGTGGCAGTGCTGGCCACCCAGGCGCTCCGGCCTCTGCCCTGCACGCTGGGCTTGGCTCCGGCTCCTCAGCTCTTAATTGTCTGCCCAGCCTCGCTTCCGATGCAGGCTGGCCTGGCAACTCCTCTACGCAGCACTCAATCTGCAGTCCCCAGAACAGTCCGTGTTTGTTGACTGGACACATGCACCCACGTCTCCCTGCCTCCTGGAAGAGCGTTTCGCGTAACTTCTGCTTGTGTGAGAAGCAGAAGTTCCAGGCCCAGCAAGCTCTTCAAACCTTCATGTCACGTGGTCACCTGGATAAGCTGCCAGGCACGGACACCTGCTGCAAGAGGAACTCCCCATGCCACTGTGCCACCAACTTTAACCGTGTCCTCGTCATCTGCACATAGACTGGTTTTCTGAGCCTCTGGCAAGACAGAGACAGGCGCAGGTGTGCAGAGTGCTCCTCGGGATAAGGCCCGTGCTGCGGAGGCCCAGCAGTCTAAAGTGAAGCCCGGGTCCCAGCCAGGCAGTGGACTGTGGGGCTCGTGGCCGGCGAGGAAAGGAGCCGAGGAGCGGTGGGGACCTCTCGCACAGGCTCTTTCCTGCTCGTCAAGCTACCCTCCTGTCAGTGAGCATCTCCCAGGGCCTCGACAGCTTCAAACGCCAGAAAAGAATTGTCATACAGCACTAGAGGCCAGAAGCCAAACCCAGGCACTGCAAATACTCTGAGAGGGTCCTTCCTGCTACCCCCGAGGCCACATGCGGGGTCCTTCCCACCTCTGCCTGCAGCGTTCCATCACATTTGCCCTGGGAGCTCAGGCTGCCCACGGGTCTTCCCTTCCTTTCTTCCAAGGACTCCGGCCCCAGCTGCAGGGCTGCCTGACCCAGGAAGCCTCGTCTGCACACGACGCCCCTGCACACACTCTGCAGGTCGCATTCACAGGCCCTGAGGCAGCATTTCGGCCAAGCTGCAGTTCAAGCTGTGACATTCAGTGACATGTCAGAAGCACTGGTGCCAGAGCTCCGGCTTTGCTGTTTTCACGAACCAACCCCATCCTTCCCGGGCAGCTCCAGTTCCTCGGTCTCAGCAAACGTCCCATTCCTCATGCAGACACAGTGCGCCTGCTCCTCACCGTGAAGACCAGAGACCGGAGGATTCTCCCCAGCTAGCAATCTCATCTCCTTCTGCACCTGCCTTGGAAGGGATTCTCCTCCACTTGTGTTCTTTTCAGGCTCTGTTCCTAACTTTTTTTTCTTTAATTTAGTACAGGGTCTACAGGTTCTCACTACGTAGATCAGACTCATAGTGATCCTCCTGTTTTCAGCCTCCCGAGCACTGGGATTATAGGCATACACCACGCCCAGTCTCAATCCCAGTCTCAGCATTCCCCGTGGGCAGGGCCTAACTTTTTTTTTTTTGAAAGAGAAAAAGGTGATGATTAAATCGGAGGATACCATGGGTAAGGAAATTTAGGTGCCTGTCAGAAATACACTACTTAGGGGCTGGGAGATAGCTCAGCAGCATAAGCACCTGCCTGGTAAGCACAAGGTGGTAAGTTCTAGCCCTGATACCCCTCCCCTCAAAAAAAGAAATGAGCTACTTCTCAGAGGAAGAAGGGGCACAGAGCTCACCCTAAGCCCTGCAGAGGAAACTCCAGACAGCTAGGCTGTCCTGCAGGATTCCTGAGGGCTGAAGAGACATGCCCTTGAAGGCCTTCTAGAAGTCAAATCCAGAGAAGAGGCAAGTTGGGACACCAGACAGGAGGTGAGCCGGACCTCGGAGGCCTAGGTCCTTGCTTCTTGGAGGCAATGCTGACTGCCCAGGACGCGCCCTGCACAGAGCCCTGAAGCCAGCCTGGTCTTGTTGTGCATATTCTGCCCCACTGACCTCCCCGCCAGCACAGGCCTGTGGGCTGCACGCCAGCACTGGGTCCCTGTGCTGTAGCCTGAGACCCGGGGCCGCTGACACTGCCCTGCAGCAGTTGGCCTTGGGCTGAGCACCTGTTAGGGCTGGATGTAAGAGCCACCGCGTGATTTGCCCACGTTTTCTCTCAGTGCTTGTGTGGGTGTCCCTGAGGTGAGATACTGTGACCCGAGTCCAGCTGAAACCAGAAATCCAGAGGAAGCGGGATGAAGCACTTGGCCGTGGCAAGCAGGCCTCCACAGCCACAGAGGAGTGCCCTGACTGTCATTCAGGCACCCAAGGCAGGCAGTGTCCCCTCGGAGAAGTGATGAGAAGTCCAGCTGGGCACACAAGTACTAGATTAAAGGACCATGGGAAACGATGGGAACCTGCAGAGGGAGGGTCTGGGGCACCTTTCCATCCCTGTCACCCCAGGGGTGCCAGAGCCCCAGAGCCTTGGGAGCCTGGGCCCTACAGGAGGGTGGGTCAGTGTTCCCTCCTCCAGCAGCAGCTGCTCACAAGCACGGCCTGAGCCCAAGCCCTGTCCTGGGCACCAGCGAGAGCAGCGACAAGGCAGGTGGACCCCACCCTCGCAGAGCCGGGCAGCGGGACGTGCACCACGCCCAGGACCTGCAGTGCCCACTCAGTCCCGGTGCCCTATAGATGTGCCCCGCCAGAGAAACCTTTAGCTGCTCCTCCTGTCTGTGTTTGCACCGACGGCGGGCGTCCCTCGTCCTAGGAGGCCAGGGCTCTCTGAGTTCTCAAGGTAACCCTTTGCCTTTGAGACCGCGCCTCACTAAGTGCCTCAGGCTGGTTCCGACTTCCGATTCTCCTGCTTCCATCTCCTGGGAAAGCGCTGGGACTAAGGTGTAAGCCAGGGCACCCAGCTCCCTCATTGGCTTTTTTTCCTTCCCTTTTTAAAATAATACTACCAGGTGTAGTGGCAGTACCTGATGGCCCAGGTACCCTGAAGCCTGGAGCAGAATTGTTTGAGCCCCAGAAATCAAGGCCAGCCTGGGCAACACAAAAACTCCATTTCAAAACAAACAGTTCTGATTAAGAATGTCATAAAAAAGCACAAAGATATGACTACTGTACTTGAAGATTGGGGGTCCCACGGCTCTGGCCACTTGCTTATCCCCCCAGTTCTGCTAACCATAGCCTGTACATCCAGAAAATCTGCTGATAACATTCTGAAGAAGCTCAAACTAGCTCATGCTTCCCTCCACTTCCCTGGACCCATCCATCCATCTGTCCGTCCATCCATCCATCCCTCCACCTGANCACCTGGTCCTATCTATTCACTCTCTGTTTATCTACTCACTTTTCATCTACCCACCCACCTTCTAACCACCCATCTAGCCATTCATCTTAAATCTCTCTATCCATCCATCCATCCATCCATCCATCCACTTCATAATCCCTCCATTCATCCACCCTCATCTACCCTCCATCCCTCTATCCATTCACCTTCATTCACCCTCCATCTCGCCACACATCTACCCATCCATCCATTCATCCACCTACCTCCACTGACCCTTTCTCTCCATTCATCCATCTACCCACCCTCCATCTCTCCAGTCTTATACATCCATCGTCCATTTACTTGCCTTCATTGACCCACTCTCCCCATCCATCCATCCTTCTATCCATCCATCTCTCCATCTATCCACCCACCTTCATTGACCCTCTCCATCCATCCATCCATCCATCCATCCATCCATCCATCCATCCACTCTCCATCTCTCCAGCCTTATCCATCCATCCATCTCTTCATCATCCATCCATCCATCCATCCATCCACTCTCCATCTCTCCAGCCTTATCCATCACCCATCCATCTCTCCATCCATCCACCCACCTTCATTGACCCTCTCCATCCATCCATCATCCATCCATCCATCCATCCATCCATCATTCCATCTACTGTCCATCTCTCCAGCCTTATCCATCATCCATCCATCTCTCCATCTATCCACCCACCTTTATTGACCCTCTCTCCATCCATCCATCCATCCATCCATCCATCCATCCATCCATCCGTCCATCCACTCTCCATCTCTCCAGCCTTATCCATCCATCCATCTCTCCATCACCCATCCGTCC
>NDGM011126647.1:0-13715 GCA_002564305.1 Octomys mimax
TGCAATGTATTAATTATTGTAACTGTCTTACTAACCTGCTTTGAAACTGTCTCATTGCTATTTGTTTCTCAATTAAAAAAAAATTACTTGTAACAACCCATGACTACTATAACTAGGGAAGGAAAAAGCCCCAGAAAATTCAAGTCACCATTATATGGCCAAATCTAGAGGCTATAACATTAGGCTTTAGTGTGTGTGAATAGTAAATCAGTCTACTGAATGGTTTAGCATAGTTCTGGCTAGGAGTAAGGGTGTAAGTACTACATTAACCCCAGTATGGGTAACCTTCATACAATATAAGGGACACAAAGAGTCTTGTCTCCCCCTCCCTTGTTGTTTTTGCTATCCTGTGAGCACCATGAACTGTTCTCCTCTGTGGTGCTCCTCTGCCATGTGCCACTCTGCCTTGGAGTCAGCTAAAAATAGACTAAGACCTCTACAGACTGTGAACTAAATAAACCTTTTGCTTTCTAACTTTGGGTGTCAGGTATTTTCTCTCAACAATGAGAGAAAAGCAATTAAGACACACTGAAAACATCTAGAAAATGTGATACTCTTATGTTTTGCTTTTCTGCTCAAATCTGGAACAGTGCTGAACCTTAGTCCTGAGCAAGGCCTTCTCAGCTCTCAAGTCTACTATAAGGAAAGAACTTTCACTCTGGCTGGTGGGAACAGTCCCTGCCCCCTGTTCAAGTGCTGCCTGCTGTTCCCTCTAATTATTTTAAAAAGTTCTTTCACTAATTTCCTCACATACATAAACTAATAGTACTTTGCTTAATAGTCCAGAAGGCCAGGCATGTCTACGTGCAGATAGCACCTGTGTAAACTGTAAGCAGTCTAAACTTCCCTAAATTTACTGCTCCTGATGTTCTACTCAGTATATGTACGGAGCACTGTCTGGGACTGCTATCCCTGCTGGGTTTGCTGTCTCTCCCCTGTGGGGCGGAGGGATCAGATCTTGTGTCTTAGCTCTGTGTATGTCCTTGTTTGTATAATGACCAATGCTTGAATGTCAGTGCTTCATGTACCTCCTCTGACTGACCTGGCTGTCTCAGATGGGAAAGTAAATCCAGTCCTTGTTACTGCTTCTTGGCTGGATAGGGAGGACTATTTTGACACAAATCTTAAGGTACAATTCTGTTTATTGATTCTAAAAAGTAGAATGGTATATTTTGTCTTTACTCTTTACCTTTCTTCTATAGTTTTAAAAGTATCTACCAATGGTATATTAAGAATGATAAATACATATACACATAAAAAATAAGGCAACAGGTTCATCAATTTGAAATAAACAGTACATCTCAAAAGATGCAGTATAAGTAAAAAGCTAGATCAAAGGGGATGTATATATTCAACCACACAGATAGAACTTTTTTTTTTTTTTTGGCTGGCTCAGCCCATCCTGAGGGCAGGGCTGGCATAGCATATGGTGCCAGGGATCGAACTGTGGTCCCCTGGGCCTGCCTAAGCTTGCCTAAGCAGGTGCTTTACACTGCTGAGCGATCCTACTGGCCCCCCCAGATAAAACTTTTCCAAAGTGGTGGAGTTATGACACTATATATAGTGTCATATACATACACATATCTCCTTTGATCTAGTTTTATACTTTATACCTTGAGATGTACTATATATTTCAAACTGATGAAGACTCATATGTGTAATATCATATCTCCCTAGTGTAAGAAAATGAAAAGAGTAAATAAAATCTGAAAGGTATAATAGATATTGGGAAAGTGAAAGAAACTGTTCAAAGGGAAAGAACAACTGGGATAAAGGAAAGAGAAAAGGGAAAAAGAAATGTATATACACAGGATAGCTCAGATATTTGTACTGCTGATTTCTTCAGGTCTATTTAAAGGCCACAGTTAATGCTTCCATTTTTTTAGTCTCCTTTTTAATTTTTTATAAATTTTTTGATCAATTTCACATGCTTATATCTGGTAATCTGAACAACTAATTGGAAAACAACAATATGCAACATAACAACCATTGTTGACTTATTATTTTATTTAGTGAAATTCTATATTTTTTTTACTATTTTTTATCCCCTTTAAAAAAAAGCAAACAAAAAAAGAATTTCCACTGATATGCACTATCAACAATAACTGATATTATTAGAGTACATTTTTTCTTTTTCTCTTTTTTTTTTTTTTAGTGGGGGGCATATGAGGGACTAAACCCAGGGTCTTTGCACAGAGCTACATCCATACAACTTTTTATTTATTTAATTTTAAATTCTGCAACACAGTCTTCCTAATTTGCCCAAGCTGTCCTCAAATTTATAATCCTCCTGCTTTAGCCTCCCATGGTACTGGAATTATAGGCATGTGCCACCATACCCTAATATTTCTTTTTCATGTAGACTGGTATAAAGTATTTAACTCTGGTCCTATATTTCTACATTACTAAAAAAGCTTAACATCTTTTAATATTATCATATCCACTTCTGTGTAGTCTTATATGAAATACTTATTTTTCTAATCTTTGCTCTAGGACTTATGTTACAAATATTTCATATTTGATTACAGATTTATATTACCTTAACTCAAATGTTACCCATATATAGCTCTTTTCTGTCTTCTCCATTATGCCTTGATTATTTTTATGCATTATTAACTCTGTATTTGCTTAAATTCTAGCAATGTGTTATAGTTATTTCAGTTTCTAAAGGTTCAAGTCTTGTATTATTTGCTTTCTATGTGGAAAACTTTCTCTAGCCATTTTGTAGAAGTAGCTTAGCAGCCACAAGTGGCTTAGCAACCACCTGTCTGATTGTACATCCCTGTGTCATGCTACCATTAGCTACAGGCAATGCATTGTTTCATTATGACTGATGAATTGTGGCTAATGATTAAAATCTAGTCATCATGCTCCTTCAGCTTGGATTACCTTGATTTTATGTCATTTGATATTAGGTCAGGCTCTTGAACGTGTAGTTTTGTCTTTGGCTAAATTTGGGAAGTTTTCAGCTATTATTTCCTCAAATACTTTGCTCTTCCCTTCTCTATCTGTTATAACTGTTAGCTCTTTAGTTATTACCCTCTTTCTACACACCGAGGTAATAAAAATTCTTCTTACCCTCATGCCTTCAATTTACTCTAAGTCACCATAATCATGTTCATAGAAAAATACAGTTGTCCTCTAATTAATTTTCACGGTCTTGAGGCCAACCTGGGCTACACAGCTTAGGGGTAGCCTGAGCGACAAAGTGAGAGTGTGTCTCAAACAAATAAAAACAAAGAACAACAACAACAACAAAAGTATTAATTATCCAAAACACCTTTAAAAATCAGAGGACACACATCTAGAATGTCTGATATCAGTGGCCAGAGGACATTCTCACATTGTTCTTATTCTCTGACAGAGACCATTCTTCCTTTCACTGTTTAATACATTGTTAGCTGTGGACTTTTCACAGTGGCTTTCCATAAACATCTGTACTTACAAATTACAAAAATAAATTGCCAATATATTTATGATGCATTCCAACTTTTCATTTGGATTTTAAAATGCAGAAACACAGCCTAATATTTTATTTGGTTGCAATATATATTCCATGCTCTATTCAATTCAGAGACAATCTTTAAGATGTGTAGAAAATGGAAGATGCTGAAACTACTATGATTGAGAAATCTGTGAAGTACACTGGTGACAGCTAACTGGGTTGTTTGGACAACCTCTCCATCCCAATACAGTCTCTATAGAATGGAAAGAGAACTTAAACAAATATGTATTATATGCTGTTCATCTGCTGAAAATCTACCAATAATAACAGCACAATACTCAGTGCACTTATGCTTCAAAATTAAAAGGATAAACAAATTGCACTGGAACTACATAAAGCATGAATAAAATTAACTTATTTTTTCATTAAGATTTTCCCTATTCTCAAAGTACACTCCATCAATCTACATTGGCTTTGATTTCTTTGATAGTCTTTATCATACAGAAATTTCAATATACCATAAACACCTTTATGTTTTTAGTACTACCTCTGTATTGTGGCTTGTATCTAGCTGTCCCCTCTAAGTCTCATGTGGTATTATGGTATTAGGGCTTTTCTGAGGTGGCTGGATCTAGGGCATATGATGCTAAGATCAAGAGCGCGTGATTATTAAATCAGTCCACTGATTGGTTTGGCATAATTTTGGGAGTGAATAATGGGAAGTTTGTTGAGTGCTACCTGCCTTAACAGTGGGTAGCCTGGATAGACTATAAGGGATAGAAGGAAGCTGTTGTTTATTGTTTCTTATTTGGTGCTTTCTGCCTGCCATGGACAGTTTCTCTTCTGTGCTGCTTTTTTGCCACGCCTCTCTGCCTTGGAGCCAGCCAACTATGGACTGAAACCTGTGAGCCAAAATAAACTTTTCCTCCTTTAATTCTGCATGTCAGGTATTATGTCCCAGCAAGAAGAAAAAAGTAACTAAGACATTCTGTAAAAGCAGTTGGGGTTGTTTTCTTTTTTTTAACTACCATATTCTCAGCTCTTAAAAAGTGACTAGCACACAGCAAAAATTATGAGTCAAAAAATGAATATATCAAAGAATGTCTGAGAATAGAAAGTGGAGAGCACAATGGAAGTAAGTGGGAAACTGAGATGGCTCTGAGAAACACGAAGTAGCCAAGAAAAGCAAGAGCAAAGATTGAATAACTTCAATATAATACCAGGTATAAAAATAGAAAATGCTTTAGATGCATCCAAAAATACTCAAGAGTGGCATTAGAAGTTTGAGTTTGGAGATCAATAGAGGTTAGGTCCTTAAATGAGATACTCTTCAAAAAAAACTCAGGGTAACCAGTCTCTGAATTAACTGCAGATAAGTAATGACTCTCCTGATGTTTGTGCAGTACAGATTAACTCACCTAGGAAGCCTGGCCTTGCGAATTCTTCTTCCAATATCCATGGCTCTTCTCCTTGCTCCAGTCTGAAGATCAACTCTGGCTTTGTCACACAATATCCTGTTAATGGCAAATGGTTAAGGACTCAGGCTGTGACTTCTGATGGAGGGGTCACACAATACTACAACAACATCTCACTAGAGAAGTGAACACAGATATCTTCAGGTGCACAAAAGTAACCAATCCACTCTTGGATTTCTGAAACAGATTCTCAAATAATTACATTGCACAGTGCCATATGCTTCACAATGGAAGGCATAAACAAATGCTACTGGAATCACATAACACACACCCTTACCCACAGAGACCAGGTGGCTGTAGTTCTCCAACATCACATCTCTGTACAGGGATTTCTGGCTTGGGTCTAGGTGCTGCCACTCCTCCAGGGTGAAGCCTACAGTCACATCCTTAAATGATACTGATCCCTGGGATTTCTGTTCAGTTAAAAATGTATAGTATTAGATGGCATGGAAAAAATACACTGTATGCACTTTATAGGCTATGAAAATTATAAGAATTTTTGGGACACATACTTCAAGGGTTAAGGAAACTAAGTGGAATACTCTGCTATAGCATTCAAGTATTAATTTAAGGAAAAAATTCAGTAGTCCTCACAATGTAGGGGGCTATTACAGTCATAAATAGTAGGATGAATCATTTTTTTTAATTTCAGGAATGTATAATCTCATAAGGAAATAAATGTAGTAGTATGTTTAGTGTGTACCAAAATGAAACTACAGACAATACAAATGATATAAATAAGGACCAAAATTAGATCTACTTTGAACTTCACTGAGGAAGTTGACTGAAGATAATACTGCACTGCATTTCCAAAAGGACAGGACAATGGCATAAGCAAAGGCAGGACCCTCTCAGATGCTCAAGAAACCAGCAACAAGACAGGAAGCACAGGAGGACAGGAGGATGTGGCCTGGTCTGCCATGAGTAAAAAGGTCAGAGAAACACTCGGGAAACTCATTATGCAGTGGCTTTACACAGACATTTGTACTTACAAATTACAGAAATTAATTTACAATATATTTATGATGCATTCCAACTTCTCATTTGGATTTTAAAATGCAGAAACACAGCCTAATATTTTATTTTGTCGCAATATATATTCCAAGCTCTATTCAACTCAGAGACAATCATTAGGATGTGTAGAATATGGAAGAACTATGAAACTACTATGATTGAGAATCTGTGACGTATACAGATGACAGTCAATTGGGTTGTTTGGACAACCTCTCAAATGGATATCTCTATTTAGGGGTCAGTATTGTGAAAAAAAAAGAAGACACAGAAGAGACATGAGCATACACTGAAATAATGTGGCCAGATTTTTATTTTAGAACCTATTCTCCCTTCTCCTCCTTCGCCCCCGGTACCGGGGATTGAACTCAGGATCTTGCATTTGCCAGGCAAGCACTTATTCTACTGAGCTATCTCCCCAGCCTCTCCTATTCTCTTGAGAAGGGCAAGAGACAAAGGATGAAACACCATCACTTAAACAAACTACTATCAGAAGAACTGGCATGCAAACAGGCCACTGATGACAGGAGTGATCACCAATTCATGGGGCACCCTTGAGAACACTGGACACTGGACTGGAGTGGTATGTCAACAAAGTAGGGCTTTCATGAGCTAGATCTAAAGTATAATACTGGAGAGTTAGAATGAAAGTAAGCATCTGAGGGATATTAACAATTTCAAAATTGATTCAACAAGAGTTGACTGGAGGTTCTCAGAAAGCCAATGAGAGAAAACACAAAATCTGAGGGAAAAAATCACCTTATACCTAGCTTAGAGAGAGGACAGAATATGAAGATCAGAAGTAATTTCCTTAAATTCAGAAATTAAAATAAAAATAGTTTTAAAAAAACAACAGATTGGGCTGGGGATATAGCTCAGCTGCATAAATACTTGCCTGGCATAAGCATCTGCCTGGTAAGTGCAAGGTCTCTATTTCAATCCCTGGTGGGGAGCGGGGTGGGGATGGCAGATATCAGTAGGTGCAGAAATGCATGATTTTAAAAATGCTTTATATGGCCAGGTGTCCTGTAATCCTAGCATTCAAGAGGCGGAGGTAGAAGGATTGCTGCAAGTCTGAGGTTTGTTTGGGCTACAAACTGACTTCAAGGCCAGACTGAGCAGCATAGCAAAGCTCTGTCTTGAAAAGACACAAAATAGTGAGACCCTATAGACCCTCTACTAAATGCATTTTTTTAAAAAAGACACAAAATAAAACAAAGAAAACACTTGGAAAACTAGGAATACAAAGGAATTTCCTCAATATGATAAAGGACTTCCATAAATGGTTACAGCAAACACATTTACATTAAAACATGGGAAATGTTTAACTTAAAACTAGGACCAACATAAGGAGGGCTGCTATGACAACATTTTTCTCAAGCTCTTAGAGAAGTACCATAATTATGTGCACAAAGAAAATCCAAATAAAAGTATTGTAGGATACAGTTACTCATTCAGTATAACAAATCTTAGACATGTCTATCAGCAAAACAATATTAAATTTTGAAAGGTATAATTAATAATAGCATGAAAGGGGCTGGGGAGATGGCTCAGTAGAATAAGTGCTTCCCTGGCAAGCGCAAGGGCCTGAGTTCAATCCCCGGTTCCACAAAAAAATAAAAATAAAATAATAGCATGAAAAACAAAACACTTACATAGACTATTGCAAGACAGAATGAAGAAACCAAAGAAAGCTCCAGATGGGAAGGCTCAACATGAGAAACAGTATTACCTATGCTACTGTACAGATTCACAGAATCTCAAACAAATTCCCAGCAGCGATTCTGATGGCCATTAGACAAGCTAATGCTAAAACATGTGGAAATGCAGTTTCAAATAGACAAAGCAATCTTGAGGAAAATCTAAGCCAGAAGAACTACTGTCATATATCAAGTATTATTATTAATGTGCCAAAATCAATGTATAACACACAGGCACAAGGATTTTCAAAAGTAGCAATGGAATAGAGCCTCAAAACAGAGACACACACGTATGACAAGGGTAATATAAGAACAATCATTTGATAAATGGTACTAGTGCAATTGTAATTCATATTTCTTTCTTTTTCTTTTCCTTTTTTTTTTTTTTTTTGGGCTGGCTAAGGCTGCCTTAAGGGCAGATCTGGTAAGGCATGTGGAGCTGGGGATTGAACCCAGGTCCTCTGTGCCAGACTGAATTGCCCCAGCGGCGCTTAAACAACTGAGCTAACTCACAAGCCCCCTATTTCTATCTTAAGTGTGAACAGATAGCCATTTTGGAATAACTTACAAAGTTAAAGCAGTAAAATTTTTACCTCATGAAAAGAACTCTTAAGACATAAATTAACTACATTATATTAAAGTTAGCAATCTATCTTTGTCAAAGCATAGAGAATAAAAATGTACACATACTGAGATAATATATATGTTAAGAACACTTTATTGCTAGCATAAAAAGAAACTTATGTCAAGAATTATTTTTCTCATTGAAACAATGGGAACAAAAAACGTAGGCTATTTCAACAGCAAAACATAAATGAAATATTTGAATAAAACCGTGGAAGTCAGAAGACACTGGGCAAAACTCCAGCAAGCAATCTGTAAATGTAAAAAACAAAACAATATTTTATAATGCTAAGAAAAAAAGTCACCAGAAAAATCAAAATTCTGTAAAAAATATCCTAAAATCAATGAATGTATCTTCCAGACAAAGACTGAAAATGATACAATAAACATACACAACAAGAAAAGCTACAGCTCTTCTAGCTCAAAGAAACTGATATTGGATAGAAGAAAAAAGGAATGTAGAAAACTTGAAACAAAACAAAACCTTAATGCAACCACAGCCATCCCTTTCGGACTCTACAGTGACTCCCTCAGGACAGCATGTCACTGCATGAGCAATGAGCACTAGACAAGAGCATCTGGAGTAAAACTGTTTGCAGACTTGTACATTGTGAAGTGATAAACTGCTAATTTGATACACGTATTCAGACAAAAATGTGGGTCAATGCATCTTCTCAATGCTGTAAATTATACACCAAGATCAAACAAAATGACCCAAAAACTGACACTACTTGAACCATGTCTCTCTTTTTAACAGCTTTAAGGCAGTGATGGGAACACTTTTAGAGACCACATGCCAAAACTGAAACTCCACACCCACTTATTCACTCAAAGTGTTTAGCCGCTGGTGCAAGTTAGCTCATGTGCTCTCTGTGGCATGCATGCCATAAATCTGCCACCACTGATTTAAGGTAATGTTTCATTCATTTGGGGTTGCCACTGGAAGGTTAGTCAACATGTATACCTATGTTATGACCAAAAAAGGTATCTTCTAGGAAGCTTTTGTCTTCAAGATTCATTCTTCCCTGTGGAAGATACAGTAGATGCCTTTCTCCCACAGTGGCCAGAAATATTAGAGACTTATCTGCAACACACAAGTGACTCCAAGATCATACGGTCAGAATATAGCAAAAGATCAACTGGATCTTCCCACAGAAGATACATTATCTTCCCATTGAAAACATATAAAGATCTTCATATTTTTTGTCAAGCTTAATTTTTATCTATACCTAATTTCTCACTTAATATACTGACTCTTACAAATGACATGGGGAATGAATAAACAACTTACCTTGCTCATTTTGTGCTATTCTTCAAAAGATGTAGGCAATTCTTAATCTACAACTGGGTTAGAAGCAGAAAGATAGGGTGATGAACGATTTGTCCTGCCTACCAGACACATACACACCCTAGATGAAATGCTCTCTGTGGAAGAATATCCCTGTCCTTTCCTCACTTTAGGATGATCAGGGGAAATGGTAAAAACAAAACAAAACAAAAAAACACCGATACTGCTGTAATATAATCATGTAGCTCTTGAGCACAAAATTTTTACACTAAATAAATGTGAATATGCGCCTCCTCAGGATTTTAAGCTTCAATCTCCCTTGATGCTCACAAATACATACATATAAAAAAAATTGTTCATGCAAGTTAACAACACTGTCTAATGAAGGAACAAGTTAACAGTGTTCCTAATGAAGAACGTTACTTCATTAAAACAGCTGTTTAAAATATTTAGGTTAAAGATCAGTTTTGTCACTAATATTACTTAGTTGTTAGTGAATGCACTAAAAGCCGCCAAAAGTATTCTTTGAAGAAAAAATAATTTTAGTATCTTTAAATGTTGTTTCTAAAAAGTGTGTTTCATAATTAACACCCTTTGACACATGTAAAAAAAGAGATGGTATGAGCTTGGGAGTCAAGAGATCGGACATTAAGTCTGCACCACTAACAAACTGAGATCTTGAAAAGATCGATGACCTTCAAAATTAATTTTTTCTACCAAAAAAGAGCAGATAATTCTTCAAGCCACCTGATAAGCGCTGGAGCAATAAGGGCCTGGGAGGTCTAGACAGGGGGCCCGGGCCTCAAGGCCATGGCGGGAAGCCCGTAGCGCACGCGACTCCCACAAACACCGACCCACCCGGGTACCGGGCTCAAGAAGGTGCACGCCCGCACATTCCCTCGGTCCCTCGCGGCACCTCCCCGGCGGGAGGACAGGACGGCGCATGCGCACACTTGCCCCACCCGCGGGCCCATCAACCTGCCCCGAGAGAAGAGCGGAGTGAGCGAGGTGCTGGGCTGGACCTGTGCTGAGCCGCCTCGCATCCTGACAAAGGCGCCGCGGTCCTGGGCGCCGCGGGCTCCTCCCCATTTGGGGGCGCTGGCCCCTCACCTCACTCTTTGGAACTCACCCGTAGATCACGGGTCGTGTTGCGGGTCCCGTAAGAACCGCAGCTGGGTAGCCCCGGACTGCCTCCCATCTGAGGCCCGCGAAAAACAAGGGAAAGCGAGGGCGGCCGCTGCATGAGGCATGCGCAGAACCCGCGCGGGACTGGCCACCAGCGCACAATTTACTTTCCCGTGAGGCCCCGCGCCCCACTGTCTGGATTGGCGCCCAGGGCGCAGGTCCGATTTGACGAGATCCGCTGCGAGCAAGGTTGTGGATACCGGGAAGTTGCGGAGCGCCTGGGGTGCTGTTAAGATACGCGGCTCTAGGGTGCAAGTCCTGTTTTAACTGACAAATCCGTTCATACAGACCCATGATCTGACGTCCTCTGTGAATCTGTCAGGCACAAAACAGGTGTGAGGACAAAATCCCTAGTTACAGACAAGGGTTAGGAAATGGGCACGACCCAAAAGAATATAAATGTCATATGTTCCTTCTTCCGTGTTAATGTGATAAAGGTAGTTGAATAAAGCCTTTCCAAGGAAGATTACTCTTTAACACAATTTCATGTAAAAATCTCAACTTTTTCATATATTTCTCTCATTGTTAGTGAGCTGTGTACTTTAGAAAAGTATTCCTGGGGGCCGGGGAGATGGCCCAGTGGAATAAGTGCTTGCCTCAAGCACAACGACCTGAGTTCTAATTCCCGGTTCCGCAAAAAAAAAAAAAAAAAAAGTATTCTTGACTTCATCTGGAATAAGAACACCTAAATTAACGTCAGTTTTAAACCAAGAAAGGCCTTACAAATATCTCGTATTGCTTGATATTGGTCAGCTTTCTGTTGGTAGGACAAAATACCTGATAATCATTAGTGGTTTATTTGGCTGTTACAGGGTTCTGTCCATGGTTGGGTGATGTGGAACAAAGCTGCCCATGTCATGTCAGCTGTGAAGTGCAACACAGAGAAAGAACACCAGAGATAAATGTCCTCCCAAGGAACATCCTCAGTGATCCACCTCCTCCAACCAGGCCCCACATTCTAATGGCGTATTTAGCTGTGGACATCATCAGTGGCTTAGTCCACTGGTGAATATAGCTCTCCCATGATCAGATCACCTCTCCAGAAGTTTCTTCATCCAGTCAAATTGACAAGATTAGATGGCATATGCTCTATTCAAAATACTTTCATAAGGGGTTTCTGGATGTAAATGTGTGTGTTTCTCTTTCTGTGTGTGTGTGACAGAGAGACAGAGACAGAGAGAGAGACAGAGAGGAGAGAGAGAAATAGAGAGAAAGGGAGAGAGAGAATGCTTTTTGAGACAGGGTAACTGCAGTTCAGACTGGCCTTGAGCTCATTTTGTAGCCTAGGCTGGTCTCGAACTCAAAGATCCTCCTGACTCAACCTCCCAAATAGTGCTGGGATTATAGGCTTATGATGCCACCCCCAACGTTTTAAGAGTTTTTTAAAAAATATAGTATAATAAATGTAGCACCTCCAAATAATGAAGGAAACTTTATTTTCTTAAACATAGATTTCTTTAGGGCTTAGGGAAATAATGTGCAACACCTAAGCCCTCAGAAGAGATTTCTATGCCTTATTTTTTTCTTGTGTATGGTCACACTTCACTCTTTTTTCTTTGCTATAATTTGTTGTTATTACTGAAAACTGAATATTTTGGATATTGTAACAAATGGGCCGTTGGATCCCCCATAGGGGTATACTGCTATCTTTGTCAGCACTGAGATAACATTTGGTTTTGTTTTTGGTACTGGGAATCAAACTCAGGACCTGCACCTGTCAGGCAGGAACAGTGTGTGTCACTAGATAGATTCCCAGCCCATCCCCTCATGTGGACGCAGTATTTCTGTTTTGTTTTGTTTTTGGTATTTGGTATAGGGTCTACAGGGTCTCACTATATAGATCGGACTCAGTGATTCTCCTGTTTTCAGCCTCCCAAGTGCTGGGATTGCAGGAGCATGCCACCATGCCCAATCTCAAATGCCATTTCAGTATGCCCCAGGAACAGGGCAGGCAGGGTATGCCAGGGATTGAACTCTTTCCCTGTGCCTGCCTAAATAAGTGCTTTAGTTCACTGAGCTACAGTTTTTAGTGGGAGGGTGTTGGTTACATAAGGATAAATATAAAAATTAAATTTTCCCTTTTATAAATTTTCTCACTTTTGATGGTTAGTCTTACACCAGGGATCAAACTCAGCATATTGCGCTTGCCAGACAGGCACTTATGCAGCTGAGCTATCTCCCCGGCCCAATGGTTAGTTTCATTCCAACTTGATTAACCTGAGAAATACTTAGGAGCTTAGTAAAGCACACTTCTGGGTGTGTCTGGGTGGCTCATGGTGGCATGACCTCGAGGACCGTATCTGGTCTCTGGCCACTTTCTGTCTGGGCTCTTCTCTAGTTCTCGCTTCCAGGTTGCCCTGAGGTATGCAGATTTCCTCTGATATGCCCATTTGCATAAAATTTCTTTCTTGGAGTCCAATGACCAGGACTTAAACTTCAGAAACCATGGGCCAAAAAATAAACCACTCCTCAAAGTGTAGGGTAGATAGGTGTTGAGGATTTTGTCTCTGGGACAAAAGCTGATCAATACATCCCTTTTCTTCTCTTAAAACTTGAGAAAACATGTAATTCTGAAACTTATAACTCTAAATCTAATTCTTGGAGATTTAGTAAATTGTTTTTAAAAGTATATAACCTTATTCCTAGTTTACACTTATAAGACAAACTTTTGATTCCCACTGCTGGCACTCAAAGCTTTGCACATCCTAGGCCAGTAATAGTGAACCTTTTAGAGATAAAATGCCTAACCTGTAACCCCGAAACCACTTATTGTGAAGTGACAACATTGCAAGTAAACCTGGATGTCCAGTGCTCAACTGCTAGGATGATGCTGGAACCACTCGGCTCATCTGCCAGTAGAGAGGGCTCACTGTGCCTGCCGTGGCACATATGCCATAGGTTCACCACCACTGTAGGCAAAGGGTGTATTACTGAGCCACAGACACTCTCACCTCCAGGAAGTCTTCTTCTTCTTTTTTTTTTTTTTT
>NDGM011126652.1:854-14565 GCA_002564305.1 Octomys mimax
TTTAGTACAGGGTCTACAGGTTCTCACTATGTAGATGGTACTCATAGTGATCCGCCTTTGTTCAGTCTCCCAAAAGCTGGGATTACAGGATAGGCACACATCACCACACCCAGTCTCAATCGCTGTCTCAGCACACCCTGGGGCAGGGCCAGCACCGCAAGCCAGGGATTGAACCCTGGCTGCTGTGCTCTGTCTGAGCAGGCGCTAAGAAGAATATTCTAAACTTTGTAACTAAACTCTATTTCCTTACCCTTTAGTTGATTTTTTCACCAATAGAGTCTTCATTATGCTATTACAATACCAAAATTATTCTGGCAAAAAGACCAGTGACAACTCCAAAGAACATTTGCAGTCTTTTTTTTTTTGTGTGGCTATTGATGATGTTGAATGCTCTTTCCTTGATGTTCTAGTCTTGACTAGCAGTTAAGACTGCTAAGCCAATGTCTTTTATAAGGATTGCCTCAGGTTCAGTGTCTAATATATTTCCTTTCAATCTTTTATTTTTAATTATATCTTGTATCTAAGAATTCTCTGGGACAGTGATTTCAAATTTAAATGTTTTTAAATTTTTTATTTTTATGTATTTGGTACAGGGTCTCACTAAGCAGCTTGGACTCATAGTGACCCTCCTGTTTTCAGCCTCTCTAGCGCTGCAATTATAGGCATGTGCCACTACACCCAGACTGGGTTGCCAGCTCAGCATGCCTGGGGTGGGACCAGAGTGGCATGTCGTGCCAGGGATTGAACCCCAGTGCCTGCACTTGTCTAGGCAGGCACTTAGTCTGTTGAGCTATCTCATAGTGATTTTAAAATTTAAAAGAGTACCTTTTTGCCAACTATTTGTTTTTTGAAATCTAGTTTTATTACTTTAAAGTAAGACAGTGACCTATATATTTGGGAATATACTGAATATACTGAATTTTTACAGTCAAATTCCCCTCTCCCATTTTCATAGTAATCTAAATGAAGAAAATGATGATGCTGTGTCCTCCCCCAAGTCATAGGGTAGTCTTCTTCTACCAGACAGAAACCTCCTAGCTTCCGGGAGCAGGCTGTCCAGATGAGGAAGCCATGGCAGAAATCAGAGACCTTCGGGTGTGCCATCTATGTTCTGAGTTGGCATCAGTAGCTAAGTAATCTTGGGCCATTCACTTCTGGGCAATTCAATTTCTTGATCTTTGAATAATTATGAAGATGAAATAATTTGATAAAGTAGAAATAATTTCTCTTTTGATAATCTCAGAAAATGATCCTGATAACTTATTATTTAATTTCAATGATTTGAAAATTTAATGAACATTCATGCCAACTGATCTGTCTAATACTCAAACACCATCTAAGAGCATCTTTCCATGTTATGTCCTTCTATCAAAGAGAATTGGCCTCTGCTTTCCATGAGACAATGTTTTTGTTTTTTCAAGCTCTTTGGGCTACACCTATTTTCCTCTGTTTTTGATAGATAACCTACATTCATTTTACATTTTTCCTGAGCTTTCACTCTCCACCCCATTAATCACTTTCACTCTGTCTTGGGCCCTCTCCAAATTCTCTGTACCTCTTATAAAATTAGAATCCCAAAATGAACATATCACTCTAATAAGGGCCAACTCAATGCCAAATACATACATCTCATGACACTCTTTTATGTCACTTGAGTGACAGGGCAACGCTGCTAAGGCAACCCTGCTCAGGCATCTCAGTAGCTTACCACATCTACTTCACAGATGGGATGGAGGGGTGTGTGCTTGCACAAGTGTCTCAGGACTCATGGGCTCTTTCTGGGGAGTGAGGAGATGTGCCCTGAACGTCTAGAGCATCTAGTCCTGTGTGTCTTGGGTGCAGCCCAACAGAACCAGTGTACACTTGGGATTTAGCAGGAAATGTATGGTGTCTTGACTCACAAGTGTTTGATAAATAGCAGAATTCTCCTTTTGTTTGGATTGCCGCAACTTTCAGGCCATCTTAATGTAGCTACAGTGTCTAGAGCACAGCTGTGTGACTACTGCAAGTTCTCTTTCTCTGCAGAAAAAGCACATTTAATTGTTTTAGTTAAAGAGAAGAGAGATCCACAGGGATTAGTAAAAAATAGAATCTAGAGAAGGAGGCAAATTAGCACCAGTAAGTGGTGTGATTGGTGTCCTCCGCAGTATGAAATATCAGATTAGAGGCTCCTTGCACAAAGAGCAACAGTTCACAAGCAACGGAACAGTGATGTGGAGAAGGAAGTATTTGGGAGTAAGGAGGTGTGGTAGCTGGTACACTGTGTCAACGTGGTGCCAAAGCTTACCGCATCTACTCTCCCATTTTCATAGTAATCTAAATGAAGAAAATGATGATGCTGTGTCCTCCCCCAAGTCATAGGGTAGCCTTCTTCTACCAGATAGAAACTTCCTAGCTTCTGGGAGCAGGCTCTCCAGATGAGCAAGCCATGGCAAAAATCAGCGACCACATCTACTTCACGGATGGGATGGATGGGCATGCGCTTACACAAGGTGCTGGATATGCTCAGGGACTGCACACCCAAGGACCTGTGGCCCCACCCCTAGGGCAGGGAGGGTCCTCCCCAGAGTGACTCAGCACCTAAAAGGTATATAAGGGGGTTGAGGACGGCTCCTGTGCCACTTCCTTGGATGCGCTTGATTGACACAGCTGCGCCACCTGGGAGGAGTGCATACTTTGGTAGTAGGCTCTGCGATCTTCCTGTGGAAGGAACACAAGAGCGGCTTGATGGACGCCACAGCTGCTGCTCCTCCTCTGCTCATTGTTTTTTCCTGCAGTATGAACTGCTGCTGCCTGCCTTGGAGCCAGCAGAGTGTAGAATGAAAACTCCACTAACTGAGCTAAATAAAACTTTCCTTTCTTGCTTTTGGGTGTCAGTATTTTGTCCAGCAATGGTTAAAAAGTAACCAAGACAGGAGAGGAGACAATCTTAACTCAGAAAATTTTACCAGGGTTAGCAATGAGGGACATTATAATGAAGACAGAAAGTGATGAGATTTACAGCGCAATACACCGGAGCAGCACTGTATTCAAGTCCACGGCTCCTCCAGCCTTCTTTCACCAGAAGCAGCTAAGCCTGTGGCAGATCTCGTGGCCAGAGACCCACGCAGTATGCAACCTGAACACACAGACAACAAGCTACAACCTCAGGAGCTAACGAAGCATCTAGATCCTAGAAGGCCTAGCGGAGCAAGCATCGAGGTCCTGGAGGCCAACGTGGAGATGGAGTGGTGCACCATGCTCTCTGCCAGAGTGCTTCCTCTTCCTCTCCTCTCATCTGGATGAGGCTGAGTTCCCACTCAACCGGCTGAACTTTTCCCACCATTTAGAATGATGGAGAGTGCATTGTTTTGGCTGCAGCTAGAGGAGGACAGGTGGTCCCACCTGCTACAAGCCATTTCTTTCCAGTTGGATCTGGAGCCACCATTCTTGGTCTTTCTGCAATTGGTAGGGAGGGAAGAGCAGAGGGAATGTAGTGGATGAGGGAGAAAATCCAGAGGCTATCCAAATCCTCAGTAAATCATAATGGGCTTTCACGGGCTGGCAACCCCTTTCGTGTATTGCAACAGATGCACTGGCACTGAGAGAGGACTGTAAGGGCGCTTTTGAATTATTGATGTTCCAGGATCCCTATGGGGGCTTCCTTCTACTGCAAATCCTGAGACCTTCCTGCTCTTCATCAAGATGACAAAAAGAGTTTGTCCTTAGGACATGAAAGTTCCTAGGAACCAAAGTCCCACTAAGGTACTCTCCAAGAGCCTTGCCTCCTTTCAGCTAACTACCCTGCTGTCCAGCAGAAACCTCCAGGCTATTCAGGAAGTTCAGCCCCAACGAGCCTTTCAGGCAATCCTTTTCTGGAGCAGGAGCATAGAAATGGAGCATCAAGAGCTACCTTCATTGTTACTGAAGGTGTTGGGATAATCTCTTTCAAGCTCTGCTGGTGGCTGAGAGCTCATGTTGCTGAAGAGAAGCCCAGCATTTGGAAAGAGGTGTGCTCAGCGATGAGAGGTGTTTCTAATGGGGCTGAGAGCAGCTTGCCATGGACCAGCTCTCTGAGCTTTTCTGTCTGTGCTGGTCAGAAGGATGCTTTGTTTCTAGAAAGGAAGGACAAGCAGGTTGTCTCAGGTACTCTTCTGGCTTCGTTGGGACAAATACCCGACACCCAAAATGAAGAACGGAAAGGCTTATTTAGCTCACAGTTACTGGAAGTTTCAGCCCATACTTGGCTGGCTCCAGGGCAGACTGGCACATGGCAGAAAGTAACCTTTCATGGCAGTGGCCAAGAGCAAGGGAGCGAATGGGAGGAGTAGCAGCAACAGTGGCTACAGAGAGGAAGTCTGTCTCTCTGTCTCATTTATGTTATATTCAGGCTCTCTGACCCAGGCTGGGTGTAGCACTCACACCCATAATCCCAGCAGTACTAAACACTGTAATCCCAATGGATCATGAGTTAATCTCAAACTCTAGAAGTCCCAGCCCCATGACTGCATGAGGCTTTGGGGGAACAACTAGGCACAAACCATAACAGAGGTACAGGCACCTCAGCCACCCTTGTAAGTAGAGATCAGTTGGAATTGGCCAGCTGGTCACACACACATCTGAGGACCACTAACAAAGCTCAGAGGTTCCTGGGCCTGGCTCCATGGGATTCTGGCTAAAGATGCTCAGGAGCTATTGTCTTCTGCTCTTCTTGGTTGCTTTGCCATAGCCTTATACCGTTCCACAGAACATGATGACCAATTCCTGAGAGACTTCAGCACATTGTCAACAGTGACTATGCCCTGAGCCAGTCCTTTATATATATTGTCTTTGATCTTCACTCTTTGTTATTGGGTGTGCATTGTTCCTACAGTAGGTTAGAGGGAGGGGCATTGGGGGCATGAATTAGCAAGAACAACAGAGTGTGCAATACATAGTGGTCTCTGGGCTTTAGGGGAGAGTCCTCTGTCTGGGGCAAGAATGCAGGCAGATTTTATTTTCCTAGCTAATTGGACTGCTGTTCACAGCCTATTCCTATTTGCAGAAGCAGGCAACAAAGAAGTCTGTGGTGTCCACAGGAGGGAAATAAAGCAAAACAAAGCCCAGACCAGTGCAGTGCTATTAATTCAAATTAATGACTCTCCCTACAAATAAAGCTGGTACCTGACAGATTGCTGGGTCTTGGAGGGCAGCAGATGAGAACAAGCGAGAGTTGTTCTCCATTGTCTGGCAATGAGATCGATGCCTCCTCTCCGTTGGTGGCTGCCCACATCCACCTCTTACAGGTGTTTGCCATCCTCTGCAATCCTCCTAGCATGCTACTCTCTCACCCCAGGAGGCCTGCAGGCCCACGGATGAGCCCAGGGGACTCACATTCAAAAGCCAGACCCATTGGCAGCCCCCCAGTTCAAAGTTGCGGGCTCTGGAGGAGCTAGGAGGTCTGGCCGTTGCAGTGCGAGTGATGGGTGGCTTCTCATCATCACTCCGTGGGAAGCGCTGCTGTCATTTAGACACATTTCTCTCTATCTGCAGGCTCACATTTGCTATCTGTCTCCATAACAATGTGTGCCATTGTGGAGGCACCTTTTGTTCATTTGCCCAGTCATTTGGGTGCCACTAATGAACAAATAAGATGCTGCTCAGAAGCTATTGTGAATTGACCCTCACAAAACCTCCTTTGAGGATCCTTGGAGATAGCTCAGTAGAATAAGCACTTGCCTAGTAAGCACAGCGTCCTGAGTTCAATCCCCAGTACTGAANAAAAAAAAAAAAAAAAAAAAAAAAAACCACACAGCAAAAACCCTCCTTTGGAGTAGGTAAAATTCAGCTTCTTTAAGGTTGCTGACTCAGGGGGTTTAAGAAATTTGCCAAAGAGCACTTAATGAGTCCTTGACAAAGACAAGACTCACACCCAAGACCTCTGATTCCATAGATGTATTTCAATTTACCAAAATACCTACGCTATGTTCTTTTCCTTTCTAGTCTTTAGCAAAAAGCCAAAACTTGAAAATAACTGATTTTCAGAGGATCACAGAAGTCACAACTCCAATAGTCCTTGAAAATCCTTAATCTTCCTTCCTATCTTTTTGCAGAGAGAAACTGAGCGTAGGGCAGTAAAAGAGTCCTGCCCTCAGATGCTGCCAGGAGCTGGGGTATTTGTGCCACAGACCTGTTCTCTCACAGCCATGCAGAAGGGGAGAGGCCAATATGTGTTCATTTCCACATGCATAGACACAGGCACATGGGACACACACGCCCGCACACACACACACACACACACACACACACAGCAACCCGTATTGTTTGCACTGCACATGTTCAGACCCTCTGCCATCTCAGCAAGAGCCATAATGGATCCCCAGTTGCTTGCCTGAAAGCCTAGGTCTTTGCTGACTGTTCTATCTGGGATGAGGGGGTGGGGTTTCCTTTCAGAAGTGAATGGAAATTCAAAGGCTCCCTGTGTTACTCTTGCTCAGCTCCCCAGGACTGTTTCATGAGGGAAGCCCAGCTTCTGCTTTTCTAGACTGCAGCTTTGATGGCAAGAGGCACTGCTATCTAAATAACTTGCTTTCCTTTTCTGCAAGGAAGGAGTCTCACTCTTTCCCAGCCTGTCCATACACCCAACTGCTAACAGGAAAGCCTCCGAAAGTTAGTGAGTTTTGGATTTGTCCCATATTTGCTAATTGCCAGAGACCTTTCTCTTTAAACAAATGCTTCTTTCTGTGCATTCTTTGCACAAACACAGCTTTGGAGAGAGTTTATATTTTTAGGGGAAGTAAATAGCTCTGTATTGTGCTATGCTAGCAACTGTAGAGGGCTTGGAAACCTGGCTGCCAGGCACAATGTTTCCTGCCTGAGGAGCCATACCCCATTGCTCCTCTTTGTTCTATCACTTTTCATTCATTCCTTCAGTATGTCCACATTGAATATCTTCTCTTTGGCAGGCGTTGTGCTAATGGCCAGGAATATAAAGGGAAAATAATTCTGAAACATTCCCTGAAGGACCTCACAGCCCAGAGAGACAAAGCACAATGCATTGACTGTCACACAGAAAAGAAACCACAGACTAGGATGAAATAAATGAATGAGACCTCTACACTCTTTCAGGAGTGAGGAAAGGGAGTTTGAAAAAGAGCCCTGGAAGAACTTAAAATGAGGAACAGAAATTACCAGTATAGATTTCAAAATGATTGGTGCTTTTTTAATTTGAGAGAGCACTTGTTTATGATTCTTAGAAAATAGCAAATTAAAAATAGTTTTATTTGATTAACTGTGATCTAATGCAGAAAGGGAAACAATGATAAGTTGGCCTGTTCACAGAAATTTGTGTAGGTCAAATTACAAACTTTTTAGGTAGAAAGCTGTACTAGGAAGAAGGTTAAAAATTAACCAAAAATGCTAGAATCCCATGGGAAGATCTTAAGCCTGGAAAGACCTTAATCTATTTAGATTTTAGAAAAATTATTCTAACAAAAGCATGTACTATGCACTGGACAGAGCAAGAGCATTTTAGAAGGGGTGTGGAGACTTGGCTACGCAGGAGAGGAGAGGAGGCTGGTTGCAGAAATATGAGGAATGACTGACACCACCAGAAGATGGGTTGCATGACAGGCTGTATGTTGAGTATGAGGGAGGAAATAAAGTGATTACCAGTCTCAGGTATGGCAACTCACGGGTAGGGGGAGGATGGTTCTAACTTAGATGTGTTAAATCACCGAAGTGGAGCGGTCCAGGGAAGAGTTAGTGATATCCATTTGGAGCCCAGGAGGGCTTCTAATGATTTAGACCTGAACATCACTCAGGCAAGCTATTCTGAGGCCATGTTGAGTGAGAAGACCCGGGTACTTAATAACAAGCAGATGATCACAGTGTAGAGAGAAACACACACACACCAAGGACAACATTGCGTCCTTTCAGTTTTCTCTTTTTCATTTTATGTATCTGGTACATGGTCTCACTATGCAACTCGGACTCGCAGTGATCCTCCTGTTTTCAGCCTCCCCAGCGCTGGGATTACAGGTTTGCGCCACCAGGCCTGGACTCAGTTAGGTGCCCAAGGGGCGGGGCTGGTGCAGCAACATTGTGTCCTTTCAAATACCCCTTGAGTTTAAATCATGGAACCCATAGGTAGTCTTTAGGAGGCAAAGATATGAAGAAAACTCCAGAAAGCTAGGTTCTAAGCTGAGAACAACAATTAGTAGCTAGAAAAGCATGTGAGACAGCGAGAACAAGTCACCTTGTCACGTGGGTCAGAACCTGCACTTAGTCCTCACGTCCTGGGGAAGGGCCGGGTAAAAGCCTGGCCCAAGAACTGTGAGGCATCAATGGTCAGACGGTATGATGGCTTGAGCAGGATGTTGCTTCAGGCAGAGCAAGGGCAAATGCCCAAGCTAAAACCGCTCATGCGGCAGCTTCGTGACTCTCACGTAGGAAGAGTTTCTGACAGTGAAGGCCGTTCCTTATGCAGCTGTGGCCCAGCGTGAACACTGGAATCAAATTGCCTTGGTGCAAGTTCCTGGTCTGCCGCTGGCTAGGGATGCGAGTTATGTAGCCTTCCTGGGCTTTAGGTTCCTGTTTTGAAAAATGAGGAATGTGTAGATCCTTTCTTTTAGAAGTGCTATAACAATCTCAAATAAATATATTTTTGATACTTTGTATGACTTAGATATACAGTCATCATTCAATAAATATTAGCTATACTATTGTAATACATTGCACTAATATACTTGTCATATATTGTCACATAATGTTGCATCTATATAGTACTTGTAATCATATGTCATGTTTAAAGTTGTTATAATATTTATGATCATTGTAGAATACAAAAAAAAGTATGAAAATAGTTCCGCAGTAGATACGTGTATTCTTTTAGTCTAAGTCAACTCTCTTCAGCACTGGGACAAAATACACAAAACCTGCAATTTGAAGGAAGAGAGATTTATTTTGACTCCCATTTCAATCTGTAGTCAGCTTGCTCCAATGCAGGATGGCATGGGTGAGGGGCACGGCAGGAGAAGCTGCTCCTGGCAGGCAGCAGGGAAGCAGAGAGATGAGGGAAGGGCCTGCATGGGAGATAAACCCTTGCAGGCCACACTGGGTGCTTCAGCTCTCTGACAGAGTCTCCCCTCCTAACAGCCAGCAGCCCCTTTATCCAGTCACCTCCCAAAGCCCCAAATCTGAACACATGATGCTCTTGGGGAATATCTAGAGCTAAACCTGCCATGGGGACTCATGGGAAAATTGAGACCCAAGGATTTAAGGACTTGTTGAGGCTTCTACAGCCAGCAGGGAAAGCTGGCACTTACATTCAGGGCTTCTGATTTCAGGTTTACTGCTTCTCCTATTACTGGTCATTATAGAAATTTCTGCTCAATGGATAGACAAGCAGGACCCTTTGTATTATTATTTATTATAAGTAACAACATGTTATTTTTGTTAAAATTTTCCCAATGAGTATTTTAGGTTAGTATTTTCTCCCTACTTTTTCCTCTCCAGATTTTGGCATTTAAAAAAAACTTTTATCTTAGAATTTTTTAGGCTTTGTGTATTTTTGTCCCAGTGATGAAGAGAGTTGATTTAGAATGAAAGAAGAATGTATTTTGCATTTCTTTGTGTGGTGCTGAGACCGCAGCAAGTTCTTCTCTTTCCTGTCTCCTTGACCACTCTCCCCTCCCTCCTCGGGCTCTGCATACTGATGGACAAGTGCTCTTCACTGATCTGTACCTCCAGCCCTCTTTTCTTGCCTACTTGGCCATACTTCCTTAAGACAAGGATTCTCAAACGCAGTATTCATTAGAATCTCTTGAGAAACTTGTTAAAAGGAGAATCCTGGAATTGAGATTATGATTAATTAGGTCTAATGTAGGAACAAGAAGGAGAATTTTTAAAAAGAAATATCTCCATTGATTCTTCTTCTGGAAGGCTTTTCCTTGAAGGTAGGTTTTCACAGGTGTTTAGGTTGAGTCTGTTGAAACAGTCATGGCTTCTGAATAAGGATATTTTCACACAAGGAAAAGGATGTAAGAAGCCATAGCATTGGTGGTGTTGTTTGTGGCTCTTCAAGCCTAGATGAGCATGGGATTTGGGACCTGGGAAGATGTCACAGCTGGGATTTACCAGCCTGAGTACTGAACATGGAAAGCAGCAGATCCAAGACAGGAAGAGAAAGGCAGGAGGGTAGCTGCTAGGAGCGCACTTTCTGTTAGCCCTTCCAAGCAGCAGGAATAACCTTGGTTCAATTCTCTTTCAATATGTCTTCTCAATGTATTGATTCTTTCATTCAATAAACCATTATAGAGACAGACATTATGGTATATAATAAGAATATGATGATAAGTGAGACCCGAGTCTCCTTCTGAGGGAGTTGTGGCCCGCACTGGTGTATACATTACATCGCTGGTGCTCAAACCCAGGGCCTGACCCGTGCTGTGTGTTTAATCACTTTTCTCTTTGCAGAGACACCATACCCAACTCCTGCAAATTAAAGGAGAACTTTGTCTCAGCTCAGAGTTTGTAGAAATTTTAGCCTACAGTTGGCTGGCTCCAAGGCAAGGTGGCATGGCAGAGGGGTCTGCAGGAAGCAGCGGGAGATCAGGGAGGTGGGAGGGGCATAGGTGTATATCCTGTTAGGCCACGCCCCAGCGCCCACCTCCTCCCAACACCACGTTCAGCTGTAGTTCAGCAGTGGCTAATTCACAGAGGAGCATCACAGCCCCATGATCCAGTCACCTCCCGAAGCCCTGCCCACAAGCACAAAAGGCTTTGGGGGACATCTAGGTATAAACTATTGCATTATACAAGGGCTCCACCATTGAGCTCCATCTTGAGCCTTTAAATCATAGAGGGGCTATGCATTGCACTTTGGCAAAAACAGGAATAAAGAGAAATCAGTAAAATACCCTTAGGAGAGGAAGACAACTGCAGCCGTCATAAATATTCTTTGAGAGGCTTCCTAGAGAAGTTGAAATTAAAGCCAGTAGACTAAGTAAAACTTCCTCCAAAGTGGAAGGATACAACAGATGGGAAACTTTATTCAGTTGCATTAATATAAAATAGCATGATTACGGCTCACCATGGGGTTTTAGTTAGCACTTAAATAAACCGAAATTCTTCTTTCTAACTTGCCTGTCTGGTTCTTCTGTCCTTCTGGTCCATGTGGCAGTGGTGCCAGGCATCAACTTCTCTGAACAGTGCCATGGCTCCTCTCTAGGCCACAGTGGCTTCGGGTCTGCTTCTCATGGGAAGGCCCAGGCTGGCCTGGCTCGCCACACTTCCATCCCTCCTCTGGCCCCCCACGCCCTGCAGCCTGTCTCGTTCGTGCTGGCCTGTTGAGCCTACCGGCCACTGTGCGTGGCTTTTGTGGTTGGCTGTGTCTTCCTTTAGCCTCTCCAGTGCTCCCCAAACCACCAGGCCACCTGGAATGTGGACTCACTATTTTCTCTGAGTAAAAAGTTAGCAGACTTCTCTCGAGAGTGTCAGTCTCCAAGGAAGATGAAGGGGATGCTAGAGCAACCACCGATGGGGCATCCTGACCGACGGTGGAATCCAGGGCAATGCCAGTGAGGTCAATGATACCCTCCAGTCTTGGATTCCAGGAATCCTCAGGCTCTAGGCCTATGTAAAGGCACGTCTCACATGGGATGCTGAGCAGCAGGGTTGTAAATAGTATGACTGTTGCTTCCCTTGGAAGACTCTCACTGTTCCAAGAGCACTGGGGCTTAGGACGTGGTGCAGCTCTCATGCCAAGCCAGTGAATGATGAGGTCTGTCAAGCAGTGAGGACTCACTAGGGTTAGATCTCTGGCCATGGCCTCTTTCCACTTGCTGTTTGTCTCAGCTTCTTTCCATTTCCATGCGTCATCTATGTCTTGTTTTAGCCTTTCCAATGGATACGTGAAGCTTAAGAACAGCCAGCCTATATTTGGGGATCACAGCAAGTCAGACAGAAAAAGATGGTTGAGTTTGGCAAAGCCTCCTTTCTGCAGCAGCTACCAAATGTTACTGAATGATCTGATGTCCCTGTTAGAGCTGAAGGGGCTGCCTGAGGCAGCAGGCAGGAGCCAGCTTCCCCAGGACTGTGGGTGCACACAGAGAGGAGGCAGGGCGGGTAATAGCATTTATCTTCTACCTCTGCTTTTAGCAGAACCCCAAGCACATCACACCAGGAAGGGCCAAGATCCCTTCCATTTAAAAACCAGGAAAAAGCTACAATTTCTGTAATAGAAAAAAAATTATTGCTTAATAACTTTTGCATTAACAAAACCATCACCAGAGCCTGGGATGTACTTCAGTGATTATGTGTGTGTTTAGCAGGTGTGGACCCTGAGTATAATTATCCACACTGGAGAAAAGGAATAGCCACATTGAAAAGTAACAAATATTGCCTGGACATCATTATCATTAAGTGCCCGAGCTTTCTTCAGTGCCTGACATGCAGTATCCCATTGTAGCCAAACAGATGCATAAAGGAACGAGATTTATTGTGCAGATAAGAGACCAAGGCTTAGAGAAATGGCTTTGTCAGAGTTGCCTGGTCAGTAAGTAGCAAAGCCCTGATTTCCTTAACTGAGTTGATCTGTTGCTACCTCCCATTGTACACTGCCCAAGACAGGAGGACGAGTGTGAAGTTGTCAGACAGACTCGCTGCGTGTGTACAGTTCTGCTGTGGACTCTAGGTTCTTCGTGCTTCATCTAGACACACTGAGTCTTGTAGTCATAGGAAAGAGGGGAAGATGAAGTCTTCACATGCTTGTAAAGATAGTTGCTAATCCCCTTTAGAAAATGTTTTCGATGGTTAAGTATCTTTCTGCGGAACATTTTTTCAGTGTGCTATAAGTTATTATTATTTTCTTCTGCTTATAATTTTTTGGTACTAGGACTCAAAATCAGGGCTTTGCACCTGCCGGGAAGGCACTCAGGCTGCTGAGCTGTCTTCGCAGGCCCTGTTTTCCATTCACCAGGTGCTACTGCTGTCACGCCCTACTACACAGTTTGCAGAAGGACTCGTCACAGGTTCGTGGTGCCACACTGAGCTCATTCTGTCCTCCTTCGAAAACCTCCACCATGCATTTAAAAGTCAACAGTCCTCCTCCCCCCTACGCGGCCCACTGGAGTCAGCTACAACTGCTCTGCTGTTTTAGCTGACACGTGACTGAAGTTAGGACCATCCACAGCTCCTCTTGATCTGGAATCTTAAGGTGAGAGGAACAGACTGAAGTGGAAATGCTCATTCATTCTGCCAGCCCGCTTCTGTGACAGAGCCACAGCTGTGTTCTTCCTTCAGGGACGTCTAGAACTGCCTGAGTTCATGCACATTTTCTATTTGAGTACCCAGCATCCTATCCCAAAATCATCTTTGCTTCAGTGGTCTATGGGCAGTTTCCTTTGCTTATGCATAAGTAACTGTTATGGTTTGTGTCTAGGGGTCCCCCCAAAGCCTCACGCAGTCATGGGGCAGCTTCTGGAGTTTGTGAGTGATTATTGTAGGTGTGGATCCTGCACCTGCCCTGGGGCAGGTAATTTACATTATAATGTGAAGTGGGAAGAGAAGCTTGTGGCTAGAGCTGCTGCTACCCCTCCCTTTCCCTCTTGCTCTTTGCCACTGCCAGGAAAGTTGTTCTCTGCCACTACCATGAAATCTTGCTCTCTGCCATGTGCTGCTCTGCCTGGATCCAGCTGAATATGCACTGAAACCTCCAGTAACTGTGAGCTAAATAAACCTTTCCTTCCTTCAT
>NDGM011126654.1:0-14608 GCA_002564305.1 Octomys mimax
TGAGCTGGCCACACACACACACACACACACACACACACAAATAAATAAAATTTTTAAAAAATATTAACATTTTATGTTTGGTTGGTTTCATACAGACTTCCCTGGACAACATTTATCATTTGCTTATGATTGCTTCCATAGCACTCTGATCATTTACTGGAAGGGCACTTAGCTCTTGATTGTAGTGAATGTTTATGTTTCCTTTAATACTGTGAATTACTTGAAGACAAGCACCATATCTATCATCTGTATCCCTGTGCACAAAGTGCCCGGCATACAGAAAATGCTCAATAAATACTTGCTGAATTGGAAATCTATGCTGAGTGAATATGACACAGATGCCACACCCTTCCCTTCCCACATGGCTCAAAATCATACTTGGGATAAGAAATTCTTTTCTTGTCCCTAAGCTTTCTCTGTCATACTTTATTTTCATTATAAAGGTTCTAACCATCTAAAAATTTTGTGCCTTTGCCTCTAACCCACCTGCCCCATGTACAGTAAAGGCCCAGGGAAGTGGGGCTGTGTCTGCTTGCTTAGGGCCATAGTCCCGACGCCTGAAGCAACACCTCACAAGCAGTAAATGCTCCAAAATGCTGAACTGACAAACACTGCCTTTGCTTCTTTAGGACCTCAGACTCAAAGAGATTGTAAATCTCATTCTGAAAGTTTTCCTACCTGGGATAAGAGAATGTAACACGAAGTGGGAGTCCCCCCGTGAAACTCGTAATCCTTTGTGCCAGATGGGCTTTAGAACAACTGAGAGCAAAGGAAAAGCATGGCTGGAATCCCAGAAAGATAGGATGAGGGCTAGAGGGCCACATAGCTCAGTTGTAGGGGACTCAGTGTGTGTCACGTGAGGAACAGGATGCACAGTGGCTACCACTTGATACTCAGACCTTTCGCCCCTTTCTTTAGTTATACATCAGGAGCCACCACAGCTCCAGCATGCCAGAAACTAAAACTCTACTGGCTTTGGCTGTGCCTTGAACTGTTTCTTCCTCTTGGGCTTTAGTTTCTGAATTCTGAGACTGGAGAACATGGGGCTATTTGTTTATCCAGTAAATCAAACAATACACAAATGTGTACCATTAAAGAAAGCAAATGGCCTGTATTTGTGTTTCAAAGCTTCCCATGCAGTTTTCCTTTGAAGTAAAATATAAAACTGAAAGTACAAGTCTTGAAAAACAATAGAACAGGTAGCTCATAAGTTCCAATTTTGTGGTTTCATGTTACTCTCAAAGTGAGAGTCATTCTCTGTAGGAGGTCCTAATGAAACCAAAGACTAAAGGTAAAAATATTTATAAGATATTGATTTACAACAATAAAAGGATTAGCATCCAACCATAAAGCAATGTTTAAACATTAACTAAAAAAAAAAAAAAAAAACTATCAGCAAAGCATTTCTTCAAATCAGCTATTTAAGAGAATCAGCAGGTTCACAGAAGGTAGGAAATTAAAAGACTTTGATTTCCAACATTCAGTACTCACTTGAAAGCACCTAAAGTTTCTACACCTCAGTTTCTTCACGTGTAAAAAGTGAAGATTTTAAGAAATCTTTGTAAAGCATATTGTTCGATGAAGATCTAATGAAATAATGTAAGTTGCATCAGAAATAAAGGCTGCAGTTTACTGAAAGTAAGTAAACTGCCACAGACTATTAACTGTCACTGAGACTTCATAAGACTGTTCCAAAGCATATAATTTCAGGCCAGAGTATGCTGAATGGTGAGGACATGTGCTCAGCATCTGTGAAGCCCTGGGTCAAATCCGAGCACCGCTGCCGTGAGAGCAAAGAATAGGAGGATGAGATGTCAATTCTGGGCTGAAGTTTTTGTTGCCTACATTCACCATGAAACTTCAGATAGGAACAGATGCATCAGCAGTATGCTGTTTTTCTCAAAATACTTAGAATACAGACTACAGACATTAGCAGCCATTACACTATGATATAATGTAAATGAGAAATGATAAGAATTATATGACCAAGTTCACTTTACACTTGATCACAAGCTCACAAAATGCTGCAGCATTTAACACGACTGAGTATCGGCTTTGGAGACGCATTGCCTAAGTGTGAACCCCCAACTCCGCAGTGTCCAGCAAATTCATCTTCCGCACCTGTCCTCCAGCGTAGTGCAAGGATCTCCACCTTGGAGGCTTATGCTGGAGGCCGTGTGCCCTGACACAGCTCGGCACTGTTCTGTAGGATCAATGCATACAGCAGTAGGGATGTGGTTATACTGCAGCTACCACTTCTGAGCTAAGTCATACATAGCACTGAGCCTCCCTGCTTAGTTCCTTTCTTCCACCATTCACTCTAAATGAGGAAAGTCAACTGCTTTGCTAGTCTAGGAGGCTTTGGAGCTGAGAAACTGAGGTGTCTACCAAGCTGCTCTGGATACGAGAGTTTAGTTCCTTCAGCTCTTGTCAGGTTTGCAGAGGATTTCATTTTGGTGCTAGAGATTGGACTCAGGTCATTTGCACTGAATCATATCTCAGCTATTTGTGAGACAAGTTCTCACTAAATCCCTAAGTTTCCCAGGTAGGCTTGAACTTGTGATTCTCTTGCTTCAGCCTCTCAAAGTGCGGGGATTACAGGCATGTGCTACCACATCTGGCTTTAGATGCCATTTTGATGGCACCCTCTTCGACGCTCTTGAGGTAGTGACAAAAGAAGTCACCCCCAAATTCCTAAAACTACAAGATAATAAATACTGTTTTCAGGTTTGGAGTAATCTGTTATGAATCCACACAGGAAAGCTATCCAAATGGACAGGATGATAAGTAGTACCACTCGCAAGAAGTGTCTTAATGATTAAATGAGAAATACGTGGAAAGCCCTTGGCTCACACCTGCCACATACTATTGGCTGTTGCTGCCTCCCTAGAAGGCTTCTTCCCCACAGGGAAGCTGCTCCTGCATGTTATTTACAGCCCTCACCCCCACCGTCCAGGACCTCTACTTTCTTAAGTCATAAAACTGGAAGTACACTGAGCTGGCCCAAGGCAGTCCCTTTATGTTGTCTTTCTCCAGCCATTAACTGGGCAAACAAGCTTCCCTTTCTCCTTCTCTGAACCCCTTTGAGAAGTGAGGGAAAGATTTCTAAGACAGAGAAAGTTAAGGCACATGCTACATCGAGGGAACCAAAAGCCAAAAGCACTGGCCTGAAAAAGGCCAATCTCTGAGTGCAGGAAACTCACAAAACTTGACAATGGTTAACTGAGCAGGCTGGAGAGAAGCAAGCCTTTACTGAGCACGCTGTTTAGAAATTGTCCTCTACATTTACAAAGCCTTCATTCAGCCTTATTTCTGTGCTTTTCAACTGGGAATTGATCCTGAACTTTCTCAGGCAGGCTTCATAGATGCTATCTTTTCTCTCTCTGATTATTCCTGTCTCCTCACATTTGGGTTTTTCTTTTATTACTCATGGGTGGGTGAACAGTCAAATCTCCTGTAAACTGAAAGAAGGACTGAGAGGTTTTGAGGAAGTTTCTTGCTAAAGCAGAGAAAAAGAACAAAGGAGGAAGAGAGATACTCCTATCCCACAATAAAACTCAATAATAAAACTATTTGACAACCAAATTCTTCAAACATATACTATAATGTAACAGGGACATAAAGGACTCACAAACTCAGAATGAGAAGGTTTCATTGTCACTAGGTCAAGAGGATTTCTATCATTCCATACAAACATTTTTCTGTATTTTACTAATGATTCTCTAGAAACTGGATGTTTATGCAATATCCTTCTATAGTGGGATAAGTAAGAAATTTTAAATAAAAAATACATCCTTCATTATGCATTTGGTCAAGGTGAAATTTTACTTTTCCTTGGAGAGATGCAAGGAGATTTTATTCTCACCTGTGACCACTAGAAGTTTTTATTCTAAAAACATATGCAATAGTGGTCAGCCTGTCCTCCCCCTCACCTCCTCCCCCTGTTCTGGCTTTGTCTAATTCTGCTAAAGTCAGCATTTCATATGGAAATACTTGACCTTCTCTTAAACTAACCTCTCAGGGGAAGAACTTGGGTTTGTTCTTTTCTCCCACCTTCCTTTTAGCTAAGTTCTTTGAGTTTCACATGGTCTGGATCTTCCTTTCTGTTTTCTGTCAAACTTCCCTCCCTTCACACCTCCCTTTGTCTTTGCATTCCTCTTCTCCTTCTCTTAACACTGCTGCCTTTCTCCTCACTGCCTTTCTTCCCTCTTTGCATGCACTTGTGTGATGTCAAACCTTGGTGGGAACCAAGCAGAGGCTCTGGCAAATGACTCTGGGTTCTTTGTAAGAAGACATGGTGGCTATTTAGCTGCTGGGTAGCTGAGGCAGGAGGATATTTAAGCCTAGCCTGGGCAACTAATTTAGCAACTCAGCAAGACCCTATCTCAGAACAAAAAAAAAAAAGAAAAATTCCTGGGGATATAGCTCAGTGTGATATCTAGACAGACATACAGAAATACACACACACACACACACACACACACAAATAAGCTACAATAAACCCACATCTCCAACTGTTTGCCCAAGAGCATCTTTAGCTACCTCCACCCTCCTGCTTTACATTTAAGCAGTTACTAAAGTCTAGCTGTTCCTGTTTCATAGCTCCACAGTGTCTAAAGAGTTACGATCTGTTATGTGAGTTCCCTGGCCCTTCTCTTGCTTCCCCTCCAGTCTTGCTCCTCCTCAGCCTGAACCCTACTCCCATGACCAGCAGCCCAGGGAGGCCTACAATTCTCCAGTAGCTCTGCATCTTTGGCAGGTTAAAATCCAGCTCTTTCTCCTGCTGTGCATACTCCCCTCTGGCTTTGGGTCCTTTCAGAGTCCCAGAATGTAGGACATTAGCTTTTTGTGACCATTTTCTGACTTCCCAAGCTTCCCTACAAAGATGAACCCTGTGAGAAGTCTTCCCTGATCTCCTAGCAGGGCTGCTTCTAATCCCCAGATCCCCTTGCCCATGCTTTTACAATCTGAATCCCAATGGTGATTAGATGGAGGTAGGTGAGTCTCTCATGTTCAAAATTTTATTTGGAGAACAGATCAGGTACTTTTTAGTGAAAAGGGCAGAAAACCCCTCCCCATGCTGTATAACCTACCCAGGGGCAGAAACACCCTGTAGTTAACACAAGCAAGCCCTGTGGAAAGTAAGTGTATTTTGAAGATCCCTAGATCACTTTACTTAAGGGAAGTTCTTATGGTTGCAATTTTACCCATGTTGCAGGTGATCCCTGGAATGTCAATGATGTTCTGAAGACAGACTATCCAGATTATTTTGATATATTTTTGTACATGTGTATATATAAATATGTATGTATATGTGCATATAATTATGTATATTCTATATAAATATATATGTACATATACATATACACATGTATGCAATAAATCATATTTGTTTGTATATTAACATTATGTGACACACTTTTAGAAGCTAGAGACCCTCATGTTTATAAATTTGGATCTTTGCTATTGTATCAAAAGCTGTACCTGTAAGAGAATATATGTCCTATAAGCATTTATTGATTATATGAATGGCCCATTCATTTTCCAAAAGGCTTTGCACTATTTGTTTAAATGTACAAAAACATCACTATGAAAATAATTAAAATTTAATAGTTAAATATCATTAAGTATCCTAAAGTATCCTAAATAGTAAATACTATTTTTTTAAAAATGCCCTTAGCAATAAATAGGTCAGGCTATTCAGTTATTTAACTGTTGGTGTTTTTGCTTCAGTCCTGAGACTGTGGGCTAAACACAATTTTGATAGTTCATTCTTCGAATGAAACTCATTCGAATTTGTTGCCTTGAACTCTGGATAAGCCCCCTAAGTGCACAAGTGCTGACTGACTTTCCTGATCAACTAACCCATCCAGTGAGACTGCTTCCGTTCGCTGACTAATTTAGAAAGCATCCGATGCTGAAATGAAAGTGTTTAAAAGGAAATGAGCACCAGAAGAGACCCAACCCAGCGATTCTCACTTGCTAGTAGCTGAGTGTGTATTCCTTATCTGTGTGTTTAATAGGAAAGTTATGGCTAAACTTGGACCCCTTGGTCAAACTAAAAGATACACAGGTAACTTTAAATGAAATAATCCATGAACACATCACTGATTCCAGACCCCTCTTGAGGTTGTCATGTACACTAGCTTTACCTTTAGCGCTGCAATCATCCTAAATTGGTCCAACAGGTTCTTCCCTGCACCCAAATCCTCCAACTGACTAATTCTCATCATGCCCAAAAGGAACAAACAGAATAAACAAACAAAAACCTAGACTGTCTGTGTGCTATCTTCTCTCAACTGTAATGTCAGGCTCACTTTCTGTGTCTGCCCTCCACTGAAGGCATTCTTAGGCAGTGTGTAGATCTTGAGACACTGCCTTCTTTGAAGACCTGCATCATGAATATTTTAAAAATTAAATGTAATCAAAGAAATCTTGACTATGTAATTCTTATACATAAAAAAGCGAGAGCGCCAAGGCTCACAGCCTAAACCCTGGGCCCCGTGGATTGGAGCGAGTTGGATCTCCAGACCAGAAGCAGCGAGAGCACCCAGAAGCCACGCAGCTGCACCTGGCACCCTGGCCAGAGCCCCAGCCGACTCCTGTTCCCCGCGGCAGGATGAGAGGGCGCCTGACCCCATCTCCACTGTCTTCCCTGTTGCAACTGTTGAAACTTGCCTTTGTTCAGCAGAACCACGGGCACGGTGATGATGGTGACCAGCGCGGCGGCTCCCAGCAGTCCCAGCAGAACCTTCCAGGGCGTCTGCAAGACAGGCAGACCGGGTCGGGTTAGAGGAAGCTCCGGCCCCAGCCCGGGTCACAGGTCGGGGCCGCCTGCTCCCGCGGGGCTTGTAAGTGGGCGAGCTGTAGGAGGGGGCAGTGGGCTGGAGGGGCTTGGGGATCGCCCCGCCGGGCGTCCTGGAACTGGGGTCCTCCGCGCACCTCGGAGCAGGTTTGCTCCCCCTGCCTGCCCGAGACCAGGGCAGGTGCGAACGTGCGTTTCATGGGTGGCCCTGCGGGTCCCGGGGCTCGAGCCTGGGTCTCAGCAGGAAGTGCCACAGGGGCGCCCCTTCACCTGTTGGCGTCCTGGGCCCCTTCCAGGAACTTTGTGGCAGTTCGAGGGGACTTTGGGCACGCGGCGCCCGCGCCGCTCAGGCTCACTCACCTTCATCGTGGGCGGCTGCCGGGCGCCGGGCTCCGGGGCGCCAGCACAGGCAGGATCCCCGCGGGCCACACGGCTGCTGCGCTGCCCCGGCTGCCGCGTCCCCGCGCTCGCTCGCCAAGTTTCGGCCCCAGTTAAACATTAGTGAGCCGCCAGCCTTCCCAGTAGAGAGGCGCGGGCCGTGCGCCGGGCGTTGCCATCCCGGTCGGGGGCGCCCGCGAGGCGCTTCTGCCTGCGGGTGCAGGGTGCTGGGTGTGGGGCCCAGCCTCCGAAAGGGAAGCTTCTGGGGGTTGAGGACGAGGGGCGCTGGGGAGGACGTTCACTTTGAGCTCCTGCAGTCTCATGTGGACAGGAGGGGAACCGAGGCCCGGAAGATCTTCTGCACTCTCGCTGCTCACTGCTGGGGAGCTGAAACCCAGACCCAGGTCTCCTGCCAGCAACAGGTGTGCTTGCAGAAGAGTGGTGTGTAAGAGGTGGGCGGCAGAGATAAACACAGGTGCTTTTCACGTCTGAATGGCACTTACAGGCTTTGTGTCCTTATCTACCTCCGTGGGCAATTGCCTGCAAGCTTGCTTTCTCATCAAGATGCCAAAAATAATAGCACTGCCACTTCCATGGGACTTATTGTTTCCCTAAACACTACTCTAAGCACTTTATTGTGTAGGGATCAGACTATGCACAGAAAGGTTAAATAACTTGGCTAAGTTACTGAGCTAGGAAGTTGTAGAGCCTGACTTAAGAGTCCTGTTCCTAACCACTGCTCCACATGGTCTTTCATCTTTTAGGTCTAGTGAAGAGATTTTAGAGAAGAGCTAATGTCACTTGAGGCTTTTCTTTCCTCTAGTGCTACCTTTTCCCTGGAGGTATCTCCTTTTCTTTTTTCCTTCCCCCATTCATTCATCCATTCTCAAATCTCCCTTCATTCCACTTAGCCATAAATATCAGAGTGATTACAATGTGACAGACTCTTTTCTAAGTGCTGGAGAGAAAGTGGACAGGACAGGTAAGGTGAATCCCTTTGTTGCTTGATATGAAAATCACATGCTTTTCCCTTGGGGTCCTCTATTTCTTCCTCTCTTCTTTCCCTCTAAGGAGTCATCCCCTTGTTTGCTAAAGAAATGACAAATCTAAAAAAAAAAAAAAATGACAAATCTATCTGTCACAAAGGTAAAAGTATCTAAAAATGCAAAGTCCTATGGGTCATGAACGTACAATTATGAGGAAGTTTAAGATTCCATCTTCTATTTCCAGTCCAGACTTTGCATTTGAACTCAGGAAGACACGGTTTCCTCCTTTGTCCCTGAGTGAGTATCACTCCTAAATATACTCTCCCAACTTCAGAGGCTCAAAGTAAATTTTGTCTTTTCCATCAGTTGCACCTCACCCATTCATCGTTCTCAAAAACTAAAAATTTCAGGCATCCCAGTTATTCTTCACACGTCTACTCCTTTGCTTAGCTGCTCCTACAGTCTGGATATGACTTCCAAAGTTCATATGCTGGACACTTAATCACCTGAGCAAGTATTAGGGAGTGGAGGTTGATAATAAAATTATGAAGCCATGAGGGCTCTGCCCTTGTGAATGAGTTACATCATTATCATAAGAGTAGATAATACATTGGCAGAACAGGCTTATAAAAGTGAGTTGGCCCCTCTTGCTTGTTTGCTCTCTTGCCCATCCACCTTCTACCAGGGGATGACACAACTAGCATGTCTGTGCCATATCTAGGTCTCTAATCTTAGAGTTCCCAGTCTCCAGAATTGTAAAGAGAAGATTTCTTTACAAATCACCTAGTCTAGAGTATTGTGCCATAACTGAGCAAAATGACTAAGATGGCCTCAGATTCCTTTCAATCCTGTCTTACAAGTATCTCACAAACCCATTTCTCTTGTTCTCTTCCAAAAGTTGAGAAAGTTGAGTCAAAAGAATTCCTGGAGACCATGCACTGGAGCTGTGAGGCAAGGTCATCCCAAAGGGACTGCAAGAATGGATGCCATACTGCAGGCTCTTTGCTTGTAGAGTTTGGGCACTTAGCAAGGACCACAAAGGCCTTGGGAATAAGAGTCCACTCATTTGAACCTGCATTTAACTTCCACACCTACACTATGGCACTGAACTTTTAGTAAGCCCTGGGGAGGTTGGTCAACACCCATAGGATAAGTCATTTTGCTCTCTGGTCATTTTTGAGACACAAATAAAATGTATGCCCATTCCAAGAGACAGTCACATGCCTTCTCTTTGTATGTCACCAGTCCTTCATTGCTGCTTTTTCTAAATCCTGAAGGAACCAGCTGGTCAACACATTAGCCACCACTAATGAGTCAGTGTAGATATTGTATCACACGATCTCTTTTTCCATGCAAATGGAAAAGCAGATGTACTTCTCAAAGTTCTGTCCATCAGTGTGATTTCTTTCTACAGAATTTTAGATCATCCCCAGATGGGTTTTGATATGACAGTCATCCACTATTGCTAGTGTCAGCCTGCTTTTTGAAAGGCTGGATTTTTTCCTCCTCTGATGCTGTCTGCTTACAAGAAATCACTCTTAAGGCTATAAATGTGTATTGAGAGACTTTGCCTCCATAGGAGAAGGCACCATAGATTAAGTTCTCTGTACCTGTGATTTTTTTCCTCTCTTATGGTCCTAGCCAGCTTATTTTCTACATTTAATAGTAGCATGCTCCTGTTTATGCCACATTTTATCAACTGGTGGACTCCATGTAGGATTCCATTCATTCTGGATACCTAGTTGGATAGTTACTTGGTGTTATCGGATGAATTGTGACTCTTGTCTTAGTTATTTTTCTCTCCTTTCTGGGACAAAATACTTCACAATGAAAATGAAGGGAAAAGTTTATTTAGTTCACAGTTAGTGGAGGTTGCAGCCCATACTTTGCTGGCTCCAAGACAGAGTGGCCCATGGCAGATGGCAGCTGTTCATGGTGGGTAAAAGAGCAAAGAGCAAACAGAGGAGAAGTGGCTGCAGCAGGGAACAAGCCTCTCTCCCCTCATTATATTGTATGCGGATTACCCACTCGAGAGTGGAGATAGCACTCACAACCATAATCCCTGCATTGGATTGTGAATTAATCACAAACTCTAGAGGCTGCCCCAATGACCACATGAGGCTTTAGGGGGACACCTAGACACAGACCATAGCATCTCTGAAAAAGCATTGGAATAATGAACTCCCAGAACTTCAGAATGTGACTTTATTTGAAGACAGGGTCTTTATAGAGAAAATCAAGTTGAAGTGGGCGGGGGAGATAGTTCAGTAGAATAAGTGCTTGCCTGGCAAGTACAAGAGCCTGAGTTCAATCCCCAGTTCTGAAAAAAAAAAAAAAAGTTGAAGTGACTCATTATGAGACACATGTATCTAATGTGACTAGTGCTCTTACAAAAGTGGCACGTTTAGACTCACCAAAATTCATGTGTAGAAAGAAGATGAATAAGATCCACAGGGAAAAGATGGCCATCTATCTATAAGCCAAGGAGAGGTATGAAATGATCTTTCTCTTGCAGCTCCCAGGATGAAGTAAACTTGCTGATTCCTTGATTTCAGGCTCTTAGCTTCCAGAACACTAAAACAATAAAGTTCTCTTGTTTAAGCCACTTGGCTTGTTGCATTTCATTAGAAGAGTCCTAGCAAATAAGCTGACATGGCTCCATGATCACACCTTCAGGCTGTGCCAGAGCCTAGTAGCACGAGAGGTGCTGGCGTTGAAACAGAGAATAGTCATTGGCTATTGAAACCAAGATCCAAGGTAGCCCGCAAAGTTTGGTCAATTTCTTGGAATAATAGATAGCTAAAGAATCAGAAAAAATAAATAAATAAATAAATTTAAAAATCAAAGCCATGGCTTTGCTCTAGAACCCAGGCATCTCTTCTGTGACTCTCCTGCTGAGGCTTTCCAGAGGTGCCATGCTGTATCTCTAGCTGCCACTTCTAGGTGTACTAGGTCACAAGATTCAAGTAGCCAGGCCCCTAGCATCCTAGCCTAGATGTGCAGAGCCTTCTCACTTCAAGCTCAATTCAAAACAGACCCTTACTGAGTAAATGGCTAGAGATATATACCCAATTTGAACGTGTAGTTTCTCCAAAATCCAGAGTTTTGACAAATGCTCTACTTTTCATGGTGTAGTGATTTACCTTTCACATTAGAATGGATACCCTGATGCATTGCTGAGCACTGAATCCTTTTAAACTTCAGGACAATTCCATCTGTTTTCTACTCTACCCTGTGTTCACTTTGTCTTACTAAATCATAGAAAAAGCTGATACTTACTGTCTGTTATGTCCATTTAGCATAATGTCGCTGATGGATGTGATATTCTGTGGTATATCAAAATCATCAAGATCCTGCGGGGCTCTGACAGAGAGGAAGACGGTTGACATAGCCCTGAAATAAGATGGCAAAAGACTTTCTTGCACTTTCCATGTTGTCTTAGTCACTTTCTTGTCACTGAAACAAAATACCCGAGAATCACAACTTAAAGGAGGAGAGGCTTATGTAAACTCATGGCTTTCAGAGGATTAAATCAATAGCTGCCTCTAAGGCAGAAATAGTTTGCTGGAAGGGCCTAGGGGGAGGGCAGCTGCTCATGTCATGCTGGTCAGAAAGCAGAGAGCCAGGTCCCACCTCCTATCACCCAATCAGCTATGGTTCCCTCATGATCCATTCAGAAGGAGGATTTGGAGGGACACTTAGAGCTCAAATGCAACACAAGTGAAGACCAATTATTTTAGCTAACTTCATTAATTAGACTTAAGGAAAAAAAACAAAAAAAAAAACCAACAACAACAAAAAAAAACCGAGTAGGTCTACAGCTCCTGATACTATGGCCGGAGTTGTTGATCTGGTACAAGGACCACACCTAAGATGTGGTTGTGCGATGAGCTCATAGCTGCAGTTCATGAGCCACCAGGCTTTGCTCAAACTGAGCAGCAAGCTCCTTGAGAGGCAGCCAGCAGCTCACTAGCTTCTGGGTGTTTGAAGAGCGGCACTAACCTCTGCACTTACTCTGGAATGAAGAATTACTTTCAGTTTTCCATATTGGTGTGTAGAAACAGTCCCAGGGGCTTCAGTAACTATTTATTATCTTTGCATAGTTCAGAAAATAAATGAGTCAAAAGTCAAAGCGTCTAGAGCTAGAAATCTGCTATCCTTTGATTTGAATACAATATAACTTCTTTCAGGTTTATGACTTCCATAACTATAAGATAGTACATCACTTTATTTTAAGCCACTCAGTTTGTGGCAATTCATCACAGTAGCAGTAGGGAACTAATGTATCATTGGACCACATTGGTATTTTTAACTCCATAGAAATTAATTTAAGCCCAGAGTCAATATTTAATAACTCAAGTGAGTTCTGAATATATCTCTTATCACAGAGTATGTTAAAAGTAGCTGCGTATCACGTACCCCTCTGAGGAAGGGTGTGGAAGGAAAATTTAAAGAACGTATTGTGACAGCATTGTGCACCCTGTTTTAGAAGATTGGACTCTATGCCAACTAGATATTCAGAGTCTATTAACTGGCTTGAGTCTGGGGACTTGGTGACAGGCTGCTTGGTGAGAGATGCAGGAGGGACCCACCATTGCCAAGGCACGAACTGAAATTTAATTGCCATTGTGATGATATGAAGTGGTGAGATCTTTAGAAGGTGAACTGCCCTCCTGGAAGGAGTGGCTTAGTTACTGTGGGAGGAGGAGTTGCCTACTACTTTCCTGCTCCTGAGCCATGTGATGCCCTTCAGCGTGTTATCACAGGACAAGAAAGCCCTCAATAGAGGTAGCACCTCGCTCTTAGATGTCTCAGGCTCCAGAACGGTAAGCCATATAGACTTCTATTATTTAGGATATACTGAAACTGTGGTGTTCTGTTATGGTAGCACAAAGTGGACTGAAAAGGCCATGGATGCATATTGTGAAAATTTAAGCCTGATTCCTGCCCACTATACCTATAATTGCTCTGATTGATTAAATCAGAAGGAATGGCACCTGTCTATGCCAATGTTAAGTGCCTCACTGCCATGGCTTGATGTCTCTGTAAGGCCCTTATGTTACAATCCAGGCATCCACCATGGCTCATTTGAGGGTCATGGAGTCATTAAGAAGTGAGGACTTGTGGCAGGTCTTTGGGTCATTGGAGACGTCACCTCAGAGGAGACTATGGGACCTTCTTCTGCTTTTTCTCTTTTACTTCCTAGCAATGAGGTGGAGAGTTGCTTTGTCATGTGCTCCCTGCTAAGATGTGTTGCCTGGTCACAGGTTCTACACAATAGGACCACTTGATTATGGATTATAACCTACAAAACTGTGACCAAGTAAACCCTTTATCAATTGATTATCTTTCCTTTTAATGATGAACAACTGACAAACACAGTCATGATAAATGAGCCACTACAACTGTAGGTCATACTCCCCACATTGTACCTGCAACCTCTCATGGTAATGGTGATTTGTGAGACTTGTGCTTTACCTTGTGAGACTTTGCCTTACCATGGTGAATTTTGGCCAGAGGAATCAACCATGTTCAAAGTGCAGTACAGCAGAGCAGATTAAAAAATGGAAAGAATAAATACTATAGTCTGTTTCTTCTCTATCTTTTCAATATCTCACTGATGCTTCCCTTTTGCTGAGTCCAACTGAAGACAGTGCAAAAGAGCCTGGCTAACAGTGCAGTACATGGAAGTTGTCTTCCACAGGATAGGGAAAGGATGGGCACCTAAATGCAAAATACCCAACTAACCAGCACAATTCCATTAGAGTACTTACTAGTTGCCACACCACCTCCTTGTTAAGATTGAAAGTGGTTTTTTTTTTTTTCTTTCTTTACTTTTTTCTACTACTTTTGTTTCTTTAGTGCCAAGTAAAGTGCCTGGAACATATGAGTAGTCATTAACTGCCAGTTGAAAAAGTGAGAAGACCATGGTGGTGCATGCCTGTAATCCCAGTGCTGGGGAGGCTGAAAACAGGAGGATCATTATGAGTCTGAGCTGCTCAGTGAGACCCTGTACCAAAAACATAAAAGAAAAGAAAAGAAAAGGTAAGAAGATAAAATTAGAAGAAAAGAAGAAAAATGTTCTCTGTGTTCTTGGAGCTAGAAGTAGGAGCCTAGATCTTAGCTGTGGAGGGAAAGGACTTAGAAAGCAAACCAGATGATGCAACTTCCAATGCTCCTCTTCAGCTCTGGAAGATAAATAAGGAAAGGCACTGTAAAGGGGCACATTCATTCTCTATCTCATAGGGCACCTGCACTCTACCTAAGTGGAATGACTTCCTGCTGCCTTCAGCCACAATCTACACCTCACCTCCTTTGGAGTTCAGATAAAAACTGACCCCTCGACTGACCTTATCAGATCCAAAAGCTACAACTGTTGTTGCATAGGTCTTGTTTTATCTTGGTCTTAACTATCCAGCAGAAAAGTATAAAAATGAAG
>NDGM011126658.1:0-11306 GCA_002564305.1 Octomys mimax
CAGCCTGTACTAGACCCTGGGCTCCCAGGGCTCCAGGGCCGCGTCGCTGTGTTCTCCCCACTCTGAGCCCTGAAGCAACACCATGCCTGAGGTCTCCTAGGCATTCCAACAAACAACCAGCACAAGTAGGAGCAAATGGGCCTAATAATCAGTCATTCTAACATGCCCAGATTATTCTAAAACATTCTCAAGTTTGGATAGATGATGCAAATAAGGCACTATATGAACAAATGCAAAAGGCTTAAAAATAAAACTGTCTACTGCAGAAGTGTGCCTCAACAATGTCCTGGAACGCCGGGGTACTTGCCTGTTTCTCCACTTGGTTGCTTGTTATGACTGGTTCATGGTACTAGAAGAAGGTACACCTTTAGGCCTGGAAAATTCTTTTGAAAGGATTTAACAGCCACCTAAGAAAACTTACAGAGAGGCTTAGGATTTTTGGGCTACACATGAGAATGATTTCTAAGGACATCGATCCGGCAGTGTCTGCAAGGTGCCCTTTTTCTCTCATGGTAAATTTCCTCACTGTGAACACAGAAGTTATAGATCAAGTGTTCGATTTTCTGGTGTTCGGAGGCAGGCAGCAGATCTGCCTTCCCAGACGGGCTTCTCAGGTCTCGAGCAGTTGGCTGCCTGAGTGTCAGGAGGGCTACGTGAGAGGCAACCATGGAGCCCGCGCGTGGGGTGGGCTCTGTGGATGCCCCCAGAGGACGGTGTCCATCCAGGGGGGCTCCTGAGCTGATGGGCCTGGCAGCCCCGGGGCCTCTGTGCTGTTCTAGGTACACAAACCATCCCATACCTGCGTGCCAGCCATCCTTTGCCACGCTGAGGCCTGGAAGGCCCCCAAAACACACGGTCAGATATAGCCAGTGCAAGACAGCACTTGGAGTCAACTACGACCAGAGCCCTGCAGACCCTCCCATCCGGGCCGCGTGCTGACCACATGCTGAGGACAGCTCCTACTGGCCCTTGCGATGCCCTCCAGCCTGCTGGGATATTTTAAACTTTGGTCCTGTGAGCCAGTCTGTAAGCATCAACGCTATTACTAAGGACGATAGCAGTCACTAGTTTTTCTGAGCACCCCTTTATGACACACATTATGCTAAGTTTTTTTACAAAATGATGTAATCTTCAAAACAACCCCATGCAGTATCTAGTCTAGTAATATCTTCATTTTGTAAGTAATAAAAACACAGAGGCACAGAACAATTTTACCAAGAATGAATGGTTTGTCAGTCACTGGGTTAGAATTTCAAACCAATCTGACACAAGAGCTCAAGGTCCCGGCAAGGACTCCAGGGTCCACCAAAGGAAGATTAAAAAAGAAAACATTCCTGAGTGTAGGTGGTGCTGGCGCCTTTGTGGTATGTTTTCTCATAATGTATATTAAGTGTTAGAGATGAAATTTTATTAGGTCTCAGATTTTCTGACATTCATAAGATTGCCTTGCATCTTGATGGTATAAAATAACCATCGCTGTTGCTGAAGGAGCTGGCTCCCAGAGCGCCCCCTACCGACCACGTGCTCCAACGTCCACCGGCTTTGCCCTGCACCTGAAATAAGGGTCAGCGGCTCCTGCGTAGCGCGCTGCCCTCGCACCGTGGGGCGGTGATTATTAGATGCCTCAAATCCACTAGGTTTCACCCACCCTCAGAAACAGCGCACACTGACTCTTTTTACTGAAATTCAAACACACTCGGCCTGGGGCCTTGTTTTATCGCTTGACCCTGTAGCACTGTCCTTAGTGGACAGCTGGTAAGGTCTGATTGATGGGCGGCTAACTCGGGAAGACTGCGCACCTCATTTTTCTCACTGATAAAACAGTGACACAGCTGCCGTGTAGGTCAATGCCATTCGGAGGACACGAGGCCCGTCCAGTTCTACCACTGTGCCTGGCTCTGAGGAAGCCAGTGTGAAGCTGAAAGTCACAACTCTAGGACTGGTTTTCAGGCTCCTTTGGTAACAGAAAATGTCCCTCCCCCAGCCAGTATACTTCAGTTTGTTAGTTGCCAAGGTCATAGTTCCTGTTCCAGTTCTGGTTGCTCCTACTAACCTCTGTGATGTACACTGTATAAACCTGTCCCCAGAGGACACCCCATTCTTTTTTTTTGTTTGTTTGGTTTTTTTTTTTTGGTGGAAATAAGGATTAAACTCAGGACCCTGCGCTTGCCAGGCTGGCACTTACTCTACTGAGCTCTCACCCTGGTCCCTGACACCCCATTCTGCCGCTCTACTTCCTACTTGCTTATCCAGCGGAAGCCCTTGGCCACCAGATTCAGGGCCTGATGTTCTGGGAATCCCAATCAGTGCCCATCGACATAAATCGCCTCCAAATCCTGGCTGCCATTTCGCTGCTTCTGCTTGCCATTGCACTTTGGGTTTAGCTGTATTACCCAGCTTATGCCATGAGACTGCTCTTTTCTACCTCCGTCCTTCCTGCTTGATATTACCAAGTCCCTTCCCCTTGTTTATGTATCCAAATGTTAAATTGTAATTTGAATCCTGATTGTTTAATCCCACCTATAACCAGTTGTAATTGGCGTCTTAGACATCTTGAAGGCGAGCCTGAACTCTCCTGACCGCCCTGATTTATGGCATGATATTTAGCATCTTTAACTGCGTCAGAAACCCAAGGGGCAAATCAGTTGCTTAGCAACCATGTAAACATACAACTAAGAGTCCAGGCTAGCCCCATTTTGTTATAATGAAATAATTCATCTTAGCAGAATGAAAAGCCACAGTGTGCTGGATGGGGTTAGTGCTCAACAAAAAGAACACTTCAGGACAGAATAGCAAGTAGGAACTGCATAGGTATCCCAGGGTTCCCAATGACTCACCATTTGCCAGACTGGAAGGCGAACCCCGGGTGTCAGCATCTGAAAGGAGACAGGGTGTAAGTTTGGTTTGCATGCTGGTCTTGGAGGAGAGTATCAACTCAGCTGCCACTGAGGAAAGGACAGTTCTTATCTGAATTGTCCTTTCTAAGCCACCTTCTGAAAGGCTACCTGGCTCTGAAGCATCCATGTGAAGAACGTCCTGAACTAAAACAAAATCCATAGACAATATTACTACCTACATGCATCATTTGAAAAAAAGGCCTCAAGATCTGCCATGACTAACATAAAGGATAAATAAAATAAATATGATTCACAATGAAATCTATTTTAAGATGTGAGTGCTCGAGCCTGGCTACCCTGGGAGCTCGGTGATGCGCTCACATGCCTGCCCTGTACGTGGCGGGTTGGCTCGGGCTTGCAAGAGGACGCCGACTCAGAAAGCACTCTGCAGCAGGGGCGCTGGGAGAGGAAGCCAGGCACAAGGAGCCCAGGCCATCAGTCCAGTTTAAAGCAGGGCCACCTGGTCCGTGGTGCGCCTCCCAGAAGTTTTATTCAAAAGCAAACAGACACTTGGGGGCCGGCAAGATAGCTCAGCAGTCTAAAGCGCCTGCTTAGGCAAGCTTAGGCAGGTACAAGGGACCATGGTTCGATCCCCAGCACCACATCTGTGCCAGCCCGCCCTCAGGGTAGGCTGAACCAGCCAAAAAAAAAAAAAAAAAAAGCAAAACCGACCCACGCTTTCTGTGGGCCGCTCACACCTGCACCGGGTCCCTTCCTTCCCAGCCAGGAATCCTGGACCAGCACTATTGTCTTTACTGGCCACCTGGTAACTCATTTTGTGAATGAGCTATAACTTTAAAAAGCATGTGTTAGATTGTGGTTTTTATAATACAGAAATGTCTAAAACAGAAAACAAGGCAGCCCATAACCTCAGGTTCCAGATAACCAAGTTAGTATTTTTCTTTTAGTGAAATAAAAGTAATAAAAGCAGATGGTAAAAATAAAAACACAGCAAGGGAGTGGCTCGGTGACCACACGGGGTGGAAAGGAAAGCTCTCTTCCTCCTCTCGAGCCGCAGCCCCTCTCCCAGAACAGCTCTCTCCCTCAGCCAGCAAACTAGAGCCATCGTGCACATGCCCGCATTATTTGCATAAGGACCTGGCTCCACATGTGCTGGACGTCCGTGTAAACCGCTAAGCTTTCACAGGCTTGTGCCTGTCCGCAGTGACGCTCCTGCCTGCTTGGAGGCAGAGGCCCATGGTTTCCCACTGTGGCCTCCTGGTGCCCTCTCAACAGAAGACAGAGCCTGACTCTGAAGGGGCACTGGTCGCGGTCACATGGGGGCTGACTCTCCATGCTGGGCTGTACTTGTGTGTCACTCCTTCTACCATACCATGCCTCCCAGCGCAGCACCTGCAGCCTCCCCAGGCCCAAGAACTTGCTACCCACACCCTCAGCCCTGCAGCAGGGACAAGCGCATCCTAGGAGTCAACCTCCAGCTGGAGGGAAGAAGGGCCGGGGTAAGAGCCCCCTACTCCAAACAGGGCGTCCTGGAGCTGGGCTCTGAGGGCCCCCAGGAAGAGAGAGCTGCAGTGGCCCCCAGGTCCCCTGCTCAGAGCATCAGTGTCGGGACTGCCATTCCCCTGCCTACGTCCCTCTCCCCCTCACTCCTGCATCCTGACTCAACCCCCAGGTAAACACGTGCACCCATGTCCCTGTCTCAGGCTCTGTCTCCAGGCAGTCCCAGGCAAGACAGCTCTGCCCCTTCCTGCCACAGACGCATCTACCTCAAGCGTCAACTCAACCTCAGGCTTCTTACCTTCAAATGAAGACAGTAGGCCCTGCCGAAGTGGCTGACTGTCAAGTTTCAAAGGGAAAATGTGCGTAAGTGCGTGGAATAAGTACTGCTGTTAAATTCTTTTGGTTTCAAAGTCTGGAATTTGGTCCCAGGGCCTTCACACTGATATAGATATAAATAGAAATATAGACATAGATACACATGCAGATGCAGAGGTAGAGACAGAGACAGAGATAGAGATCGGTAGTCCTTTTGCATATATATATATATATATATATATATATATATATATATATATATTTAAGACAAGGTCTCCCTAAGTTGCAAAGTTGTCAGGCCAGAATTGAACTTTCCATCCTCCTGCCTCTAGGGCACTGGGGTTACAATTGTGCTTCGCCACACCAGGCTCTATTGCTAAACTTATTTAATGCATTATGACTAATTATACAACACTAATTGCTTCATTAAAAAGTAACTTAATGAAATACATATATCAAAGGCCTGATAGAAGCTGCACTTTCTAGTTTGTCTTGGTCTTCAAGAGGATTTTTCATAGCTTTGGTCACGTTCGTTCAACAGGTGATATTGAGCACCTACTGTGAGTCCAGCCACCCTTGAGGGGCAGGAATATCTCAGTGGACAAAAGAGACAAAAGCTCCTACCTTTGTGGCATTTAGGAGCACAGTTGTTTCGTTCAGCAAATGACCTTTGTCCCCTGAAAGGATCAAGGTGAAAAAAACCCACAGTTGCCTCCAGGTACATAAGCCATTTATTTAAAATACACCAGTGGGAACATTGCTGTAGGCTTAGTTATTTTATCCATCTTTTTATCTATCTTTATTAGGCTCCTATCATGCCAAGCAGCAGGCCCAGCACTCTTCTCATGGAAAGATAAATAACTCTGGTCCCTGAATTTAACGAAATATATAAGCTGCTAAACTAGGTCAGCAAAAACACGGAGCCCACTTTTCTCACTAGTTTGCTGTGACTGAGTCAAAAAAAAAAATCTTTCTAATCACTGGTTCTGATACAAATAAAATGTAGTGATTTATTAATCTGCTTAGCCTTATAATTGCAAATTGAGTTTTCTCTAGAATATACCTAAAGGAGGTAGGTACCCATTAAACAGTTCAGGGGAGTTTTATTTAAGCTGCAAATAAAATTAGTTTACTCATTTTTAATTTAATTCCCAGGAGGCATTTGGAAGGCTTCTCTTCTCATCTGACCTAAAACCATTTTTAAAAATTATTGTTCTCTTAAATTGAAGCCCTTTCCAGCACTGCGCATTAGAAGTCTTAAAACTCATCTGTTTTCTTTTTTGTAATTGACTTACAAATGCATAATTGACTCACAAATGCATAATTGACTATGCATGGCATTTTAAAAGGGCAAAGTTTCCATTTGCTTCTTGATTTCTTTGGGGATTTTTTTTTTCACTTGCCTAAACCCTCTTCCAACATTCCAGCAAGTTCCTTGGGTCTTCTTTTAGACAGAGCACCCCCTTGCTGGCATCGACACGGAGAGGCAATTTCTCTAAGCACCAAAAGCTTGGGCTGAGGTGGGGACAGCTTTTAGCATCCTCTCTGCCCCAAAATGCATGCCTGACCTCAGTCTCCCAAAATGGACCATGACTTCATGCCCCTGTACTGAAGCTGTACCGCTCTGATCATCATGAAACTAACAAGTGCCGCAGACAGCAAGACACCGTGTCTTGTCAGCAAAACTGAAACGCTGTGCACACACGTGCGCGTGGCCCCCACACACTGCACACTTAGTGCCTTCGGCCGGAGCCCAAAGCATGTCTGTGGTCGTCCTAACCTTGTGTTACAGCGAGCCCCATCCCCCAGCAGCACATGGTGGCTACGCAGATGGCCTTGTTGCTGTCCCCCTCAGGTATGGGGGGTCATGCCACAGGACGTGAGTGGGAGGCTTGCTGGGAAGAAGAGAGTATAAATGCTTACCCAAAGTGGGGTGCTCACAGCTCCCCGGCCTGGCCCAGCCCTGCTTCTGAGGAAAAGCAGTGTTTAAGGCACGGTATGTCTTTCAGTGGCCTGGGTAAGTCAGGGTGATGGAGTGGGCGTCCTGCTCTTGACTCTCACCACCCACCCAAAGCTAATGCTGGGCCACGAATGCAAGTCGAATTGGGCAGGCAGGCAGGGAACTGACACGACCTGGGCTGGCCGCGCGACCCCAGTGAAGGCTGGTGCAGAGGAGTTAAGACTCTGGTTGGTGTGTGTTGTCTTCAGCTTACCTGGTCCAGTGCTCCTCACCAGGCCTCTGTGCTGGCATGAGTTTCACTTTGGATCTTGATTAATCGCCCAGCCTACCCATGGTGCATACCTCATAACGACCAAATTGACAACATGCCTCCCTTGAGCCCATTGTTCTCTTGCAAATGATGCCTCTCAAAGGATGCGTGGTGAAACCCCTCCTGCACTGTGTAGAACAGGGCCAGCGAGTCGCTCATCTCTTCCCCAGAGGCAGGATCTTGTGCGGTACCGTCCGTGTCATGTGATGTCTCAACAAGACAGTATGGCTTTGGGTCTTGGGATATGGTTGAGTCCAGGTTGTTTAAGTGGTCTCTTCCCACCCCAGACTTGTGTCTGGTTGCTCACTGCGGGTGAACTTGAGTGTCTGCATCACAAGCCCAGAATGTTTCCGGAAGACATTTAAAGCCTCCTTTAGCAGGTTAGTGGGTCTTATTTTCTGTTATCAAAATGCATTTGATGTTGGGCATGTGAGTGAATTGGTGAAGGGGCCCTGGGAGTTCCAAGCACAAATCCTGTTAGCAGGTAATAAGATTATGAGCACAGCCCACGTAGGACACATGGTTTTATCAGCTGAAGTGAAGCACTGAGATGCCAAATTGCTAATGGAATTCAGCATCTGTGTCTTTCATGGGTTTCTAAATAGACAAAGTTCAGGGCTGTCCAAATTACATACAGAATCAAAGCTACCTCCTGGTGCAGAGTGGGTATTTATTATAGCTTCTACTGTCAGGGAGAAAACGCTTGCTTTGCTTTCTAACCCTGTGTATCTCTCACGCAGTCATTCTCTTCCACCTCCTAAACACGTTGCTAACTATGAAAGCTCGAGTTGCGTTCTGAAGGGTCCCACCGCAATTGATAGACTGAGATAATGCCAGGCTCTCATTTCAGCGCTCAGCAGGACAAAGGTTACTGGCTAACGGGCTTTGAGAGAGGAGGGAAAATAACATGTTGAGTGTAATACCAGCCCCCGGATTTTGTGTTCAGATCTTCGGTAACATCTAGTCATACAAAGCACTCCTCATGACATTCCTTCTTTCTTCCTTTGTGGATTGCTTAAAATGGGTTGCATTTTATAGACTATTCATGAATATTCTTTTGTTTTTCTTCTCTATTAAATTTTTTTCAGTGTATCACAAAGGAGGTTTAATTTAATTCCATTCAAGCAACAGAGTCATTGGCAATGTTCTGCCTAAAGTTTGACTGTTTTCTTGTGGAACACAGTCATAATATTGGGGTCCCAACCCACCGCTGCCCAGAGCCGTATTCCGAAACACCATGATGATGAGCTCTTGGTCCTGGAGCATCAGGATTGGAACAGCACTTGCAACCTGATCCATCTTTTCCTGGGTTAATCTTTCTGGCCTTTACCCAAACACGCAATAGCATCCAAATTCAAAACTCCTTGCACATCCTTTTCTTGCTCTACACCCAGCTGACCACCTGATCCATGCTATGCCACCCACAGCAGTGACGCTAACACTCCCTCCCTTTTAGAGCATCTTCCAGAATGGCCAGGCTGACCCCAGCTTGCAAGTGCCATGCCCTTCCTGTCCCCACACTTTCGCACTGCACGGGCCTCTAGCCTGGAATACTCAGCACTCACCCTCAGAGCTGAGCCTGCCGTGGTACCCAGATCTCACTGCAGGTGTTCCTTCCTTAGATGGGGCTGGCTCCCCCAGTGCACAAGCACCACTCTTCACTCTGAGAGACCCTCCCACTCCTCTTTTAGTGGTCCCATGTGCCACCACATGTAAGCACCCACTCAAACCCCTGTGGTCCAGTTTACTGCCTGCCTAGCTGTAGCTACACGGAGAGCAGGACAGGTGAGGAAAGGCTGCTGCAAAGCATGACCTCGTTATCTGTGGAATCGTCAGTGCTACGTGGGGATGAGCAGGCCACAAGCGCTCAGTTAATGTGTGGATGAATGAATCCATTTGTAGACAGCATACAGAGCCACGGCACCACTTGTCTGGGACTCAGCCCATTTGGCTTTTAAAAGTGATGTCTTAAATATCCACTGGCCCCGTAAAGACCATGCTAATCAGCTTGTGTTCCTGGTGCCTGGCACTGTTTCCACACATGCCAGGTCAAAGAGCAGGTCAGTGAACAGTGTGGTCATGCAAGGAAATTAGACAGCAGGGAAAGAGACCAGGCATATGGAGCACGTCTGCATGAGAATTTATGTCGCCTTGGCCTCTAATCCCTATGACAAGTCCCTACGGTAGTAGGTAGTGGCACCCCCAAGTTATAGATGAAAGACATGAGTCAGAGACCCGCATGCATAGGGACCAAAGTTGGGGCGCATCTCCATATTCTCTGAAGGGTGCTATCGTGCTGCTCACAGCAGGCCCGGAACAGGGGCCCTGGGATGTCTGTAGGGAAGGCAGAGAGCGACAAGTAGAGGCACATGTCCGCAGCTGTGGTGCTGCAACTTCACCCTAATACTGAGCCTAGAAGCACGAGCCAAACTCCGGCATGTGTGTGGAGTGATCTGCCTCCTTTCCAGTCAAAAGTGGAACAAACAGAGACTTTTGAATACATTACACACATCACCAGCATGAAGACGCCAATGGACGCTCCTTGGAAAGGGGACAGGTCATCCACTTGCACTGTGCCTCCCTAGAGGAAGGGCGCCTCCACCGCGAGGAGAGGGCACATCAGGCCTGCAGGCAGACATGCCTGGAATGCACATACCCCTCTACATGCCACGCAGCCCCTGTGTACATAAACCATGTATATTTAGTTTCAGGGCATCGATGAACCTAGAGCATGACCCACAGCTCAGAAAAATCCCACGGCTATAAAAGGTGGAAATTTTGAAATAAAAGGCTATAAGAAATATGCCTGCCTTCCACAACCAATAGATACATTTGTGAGAAAAATCACATAGAACCCTGTCGTTGTAACTGAGCCACAGTATTTCTTTGTCCAATATATTGACACTTTATTCCGCTGGCACATACAATTCAAAGTTTGTCTGCTTTGACTTAATACATCCTAGCATCCAAGAGTTATAATGCCGTTTCACAATCAGTATTTAATTGGAAATGTTTTAGAATAATGCTATTGTAATATTCAAATGCAAAGGCACGATGAAGCGGTGAAGATTGGTCTCTGTTTTGTCTAAAATTATTTTAGAACCCATTAAATTTCGCAATGCATATCCCCTTCCGACTACAGGTCTGCCGGAAAACGGCTTCAAGTCTCACAATCAATGATATTTTAAAGCAGCGCATAAGAGCATTTAGCTTTAATGTGATCGCTGCCTCGGGCTGTAATAAAAACAGAATTTTTCCCCAATTATTATCAGTCACTCCTCCACCCTCCATCACGATAGGAACGAGCAACTTTCATTTCTCACCAGGCAACTAATCATCCCTGCGCCAGGCATTCTTTATAAATGGGACAGAATAAATTTCATTTTGCAATGTGGTAATGTTCCCCAACTAGGGATGGGGCTGCAATGATCTCGGGGAAGTCACGGGCACAACATGAAGACACCGGGGCCTTGAAGAGAAAGTGCTCCCGCCTGCCCAGCCACATGTGGTGGCGCCGCCCCTCTGCCGTGGCCAAGCCCTCCCTCCCCCGCCTCGGCCTTCCTTTGCAAACCTCTGAAGAGCAGACAAGGCTCTTGGCACCTTCCGCTTCTTCCTTCTTCCCCTGTTGCAGTTTTGTGAAGGAATCCTGGGAAAGTACCAAAGATCACTCAGTTCCTCTAATAGCTGCGTTGTTGCTGTCGTTGTCCTGGTTGTTGTTGTTGTTGTTTGGACCTCTGAGCAGACTTTCTCCTAGCAGATGTCACATATCAGTGCCGTGCTGCACTCTAGGCTAGGTGCTGCAGGGCAGGTCTCCAGCACCCCTCCACCCTGCGTTCCTGAAAGCCAGTGCCTTTGATTGGAGACCCGCCATCTCTTTCTCGCCAAGCCCCTGGCAGTTACAGCCACCCTTGATTCTGTGCGCCTGACTCTCAGTACTTCACATAAGTAGAGTCACACGGTATTTTTCCTCCTATGTCTGGCTTACTTCACCAGCATAATATTCTCAGAGTTCACCCATGTTTCTGCGCATTGAGGACCAGCTGGGTTGGGGTCTGCAGTTGTGTATATACAGCGCATTTCTTGATCCATCGGTCTGGTGGTAGATGGTTGTGCTGGTCCTCTGCCTTGGCTATTGTTTGCATCGCAGGGAGCATTACACAGGACAACCAGACAGGGTCCTTAAGGTTCTGATTTAGGCCTTTTGTGTAAATACCCAGAAGTAGGGTTGCTGGACCACTCGGCAGAAGAGTCAACTCTTTTTTTAAGAACGATAAACAAATTGGACAACTAAGAAAGGACAGAAAGGGGCTGGGGAGATGGCTCAGTGGAATAAGCGCTTCCCTGGCAAGCACAAGGGCCTGAG
>NDGM011126672.1:0-14198 GCA_002564305.1 Octomys mimax
TCGGATTTTAAGAAAAAGTTAGAATTCACAGAAGGTAGTGGCTTTTTAAAAAGCAATGTGCCCCTGTGACCTGCAGAGCCAGATGGCCGGAGCCTGACACCCCGATCCCCAACATGGAGGCACCTTAGGTGAAGTCCAGCTGTACTGCTGGTTGCCTCTCTAGCTGCCTGTCCCATGCGTTTTAAAACAATTACAAGGTGCGCAAAAGGACTGCTTAATTCTAGTAGACGCTGTGGCCCCTCCCACCCACATAATCCCTCTGGTGGAAAGGTGGCAGGCTTTCTTCCCTTTCCTCTTTAATCCTGTTTTTGAACGGACCGGGATGGGGGTTACCCTCTTGAAGACACAGGAATTTGTAACTTATATTTGTACACGTTCCTGAAATGGCTACTTTATTAGAAACCCTGAAGTCAGGAACTTTTCCCAAGGCAAACAATTATCTGTGAGGTTTCCATGATTTAAATCTGCCAGGTTGGCTGTCTAATCCCGTGTTGCCTTTAGGTCCTTTGAAAGAAGTGTGATAGGAAATAAATCTTCCAAGGCTGGGAGGAAGGCTCAGCCTCTTCCAGGGGCACCATCCAGGGCTCAGGGATTTGCTGCCCTCTTCTTCTTGCCAAAGGAGGGACCTACCAGCCCTGGAGGTCTGTGTACTGAAACACCCCCATGGCCCTCCTTGTTCTGGAAAGACCCAAAGCAGGAGCCCAGCAGTTTGCATCAAGAATGGTAGAGCAAGCTGAGACTGCCAGCCCTCTGGAAGGGTAAAAGACTCCTCCTGATAATCATCTGTCTTGTTTTCTAGCTGTGGTGTCAGTGGATGGGCGGCCTGTGAGACTCCAGCTCTGTGACACTGCAGGACAGGTCAGTATCATGTTTCACTCTGCACTGGGAAAGGAAACGGCTTTTAAAAGGTTTCCAAATGACCTTTGCTGTGTTTCCACCAACCCCCTTAGTAACTGGGTCTGTCTGAAGCCTCTTGGATGGTGGGTGGTAGGTAGTGGGTGGGCTGGACCCTGGTAGAGCGGGAGGAAGGATGGGAGGGAGTGATCAGGACACTTCTGAACCAGCAGGATCAGCCTGGCCCTGCCATTCTGGCCAGAAGTGAAGGGAGGAGGAAGCACTAGCAGAAACAGCTCTTATCTTATGGAGCTCCTGATGTCCCTCACGTTCTGGTTTTTATCAAAACTTTGATGCTTTGTAATCATTTCTCACTTAGGCTAATGATACCTTATGGCCATTTTATTTAAGGTCAGAGATAACCAAGGATTTGCTCAAGGAGATGCCAGAGCTTTTGTCAATAAGCATCAGTGTTTCCCTTCCCTCACTGTGATTTGACTGTGGACCAGCCCCAGGCCTGAGCAGAGATGTGTTTGCAAGGCTGCTCCAAGCTAGTGGGAGGAAGGAGTGTGCCATAGTCTTGCCAGTTAGTAGTATTTATTCTTATCTCAAGGATTGGGCTCTTGGCAGGAACAGCCAGGCACCGATGAAGAGCATGTCGCTGTGGGATCCCCTTGGTTTTCCCAGGAGTTGCTGGGCTCATCATCAACCCTGAGGTGTTCAAGCCACCAAGAATGTGTGGAGCCTTCTGAGCCTTGGGCCCTGCTTCTTGCCCAAGTCATGATGGATTTGTCTCCAGTGCATCCACAGTTTGGAGAAGTGCCCAGGGCACCTTGTGGGCAGGTGAAAGTGTCTCCTCACCTTCTCAGGTGCCAGGAGATGTCCACTGTGTCTGTGAAGTTGGCTTTCTAGGGAATCTCCATACCTTATCTAAAGTCAGGACTTCCAAGCTGCACCCCTAGCTCAGGACAGCATACTCAGGGCTGAGACAGATTTTATTTTCTAGGCTCAGGGTGATGGAAGGCTGAGCAGCCTCGATCCCCAGGAAACACCAACTTGGTGATACCTGTAGTAGTGGGGGCTGACACCCAACCTCAGCACACTTCAGCTCCTTTCACCATGAGTGGGAGAAACCAAACGTCTCTATTTTATTGCCATAGGACAAAAAATCAACACAGTTTCTTGTAGTGTTTGTTCTTTCTGAGTGTCATGGATATCAGCAATTCATGTGGCATTGCTTTGTGTAAAGCAAGAAGGTCAGGTTTCCCAACTATAGGAGGTGGACAGGGGAGCATCTCAGGACTTGGAACTCCTTGGGGAGCAGCCTCAGGACCAGAGATAAAGCATCAACTTCAGGAGTCCCAAGAGGCATAGATCTCAGGGACACCAACAGGGAGCTGCCCTCAGACATTGATCACGGCTGCCACCAGGCTCCGGAGCACACACATGAGTCACAGGTCTGCCCTCCACAGAGCTGGAGGCCTAAGAGAGAATAGCTTATGTCTAAGAGTTGATAAGGGAGTAGAGCAGTGCAGATGAAAGGCCTTGAGCCACCACTGGGGGCCCTTGCGTGGGCTCCAGAAGGAGAAACTGCTTGTTACTAGGAAAATTTTGGAAAAAAAAAAAAGATATAAATCATCAAAGGAGAGTTGGATTTTTCCTTAGCATCATCTGCTTAAAAGAGAGGGAAGCATAGAATCATTTTGGAAATACTGGTACTGTTTATAATTAAGAAAATGGTTTGGCCCTGAGCTGATAAGCTTTAGTGTATCTGGAAATTGTTTTACCAGTTTTCCTCAATGCTTTTGTGAGTTATTATTCTCTAACTTTTGTACCAGCTGGTGCAGAATACCTGCTAATAACAAATAGGGCACTAGAGATGGGTATAGAGTCAGCTTCAAAAGCTAATTTTGAAAAGTACTTGTTGATAAGAAGATGAGGCCAGAGAGTCTTCCTGCTCCTCAAGCACAGGTTAGCATTGGTTGAGACTGCAGCAGAGCTGCTCATAGTAGTATGCCTTTTCCACACTCCCTAATCTCCATCTAGTAAACTGTCATTTGAAGGACTTGATGTGACGTCTACCACATGTCCTTGTAGCCCAGCCAAGGAACATACTCTCCCTTGGGCAGAAGAAGGAACATGAACACTGATTGACCTATTGTGGGCAACTGTGAGGCCTAATGAGCTGGGCGCCCAGTAAGGCTTAGGGTTCACTTCTGGTGCCTCGAGATGCACAGAGGAGGCTGGCATGTCTGCTGATGTGAGATGGAGTGTTGAGGACTGCACTTCCGGAGTCCAATGCAAATAGGACAGAGATGGATGGACAGCCCCAAGGAACGTGCAATTGGCCCCGAGCAGCGAGTGCAGCTGCAGGTGTCTTCTGCAGAGATGCCTGCAGAGGATGAATATTTTTCAACTTTTTGGTCCATGAGATACTTAGGGAAAAAATCGGGGTGCAGGCTGATCCAAGGATGCTCCAATCCCATCCCCTCTCTGCTGGTCCTGCCCTGAACAGAGTTCTGTGCAGCAGTTTACACTGCAGACTTAGAGAGCTGAGCTGTAGTGGCCTGGATAGACTTCTGAGTTTATTTCTGAAGCACAGAGTTGGCACTGGGAAACAGAAGTGGTGCCCTTTCCAGTTTCTCTTAGCATGCCTTATGGGGTAGGGACACCCTGGGATGTTGTCCTCGTGTCTGAGTGTGTAGTGAGTCCACTGTGGCAGTTACTTGTTTCCTGCAACAGAGACATTGGATCCTCAGGTAAAGAAAACATGGTCAAATAAGACAACTACCCCCAGAAAGAGGCTCTGCGGGGAGGAGAAAGTAATGGTAAATAGGACCTGGCACATGACCAGAGTATTCAGTTGGGTGAGGAAAAACACACAAAATGTTTGGCCTCTTCTTGCCATTGTGAAATCACCAGTGACATTAGCCCTGAGGATGACATTGTCCACAGATACTCACTTTATATGCAATGGTGTGAGCATTTTCCTAGGAATGCACTGAGTGGAAGTTTCTGGTTGGTTGAGTTTAGGGATTCAGGCATTACAGGATGTTTGGTAGGGGAGCAGAGGCTGCTGTGGAGACCATTGTCTGGTGCTGTGTCTGGTTGAGGGTGACATTTATGTGTCTGCTGGTGGTGACTACAGCAGAGCCCTAGGGCCAAGTGGGTTATTAATTTTTAATCCATTCTCCTCTGGTCTAGGTCTCTACAGCATAGTGCAAATGTGCCTGTTCTCTGGTTTCTTATCTGTCCAAAGCACTATGCATGGAACCTCAGAGGGAAAAGATCAAGGCCAGAGCTAGGAAGTAAGGGAAAAGGAAGCCAGGAAGGGGAGAGACAATATAGTGAGGATGAGACTGTAGTAACCAGTGTCTGTGACACTGCGGTCTGTGTTCTCTGAGCTTTTAGTGACTGGCCTAACACAGGTCCCAGCTTCTTCCTGGGTGTGCCGTTGTGTCTCATTCAGATCATTTTGTACTTTGTGTACACCAGGCAGGTGAGATGGAATCAGCATCCATCACAGACATTGTAGGGAAGGGCAGGGCTGGGCTCATGAAGAGAGGAGTTGTATTCATAGATAGGGCTTGCCAGGGTCAGTGTGGAGTCTGGGTGCCAGTAGGTGTGCTTTGAACTTTAGAATAACTGATCTCCAAAGGTAGAGAGAATCAGGATCAAGATATATTGCAGCAAACTGGCTCTAGATACCCTGATTTAAGTGCCTTTTTAGCCAGGCAACCAGGAACTCCAGGAACACATAAAGCAGTTTGTATGATTAGGGTAACACTGGCTGTGGGGCTGGCTCTATAGCCTCTGGGCAAGAAGCCCAGGGTTGGTTCCAAGACACCAGCTCTTCCTTGTAGCCCAGTAGGTTTCCAGTTACTGGCCAGGGCTAGCTAAAGTGTGTCAGGGTATCTTTTGCTGTTGCAAGCTGATTACCTGTGGGTAACTCCGGGTGTGTGCTTGATTGCAGGATGAGTTTGACAAGCTGAGGCCCCTCTGCTACACCAACACAGATATCTTCCTCCTCTGCTTCAGCGTGGTGAGTCCTGCATCATTCCAGAATGTCTCTGAGAAGTGGGTGTCTGAGATCCGGTGCCACTGCCCCAAAACCCCCATCATCCTGGTCGGGACACAGTCAGACCTCAGAGAGGACGTCAAAGTGCTCATTGAGCTGGACAAATGCAGAGAAAAGCCAGTGCCTGAGGAGGCAGCAAAGCTATGTGCTGAGGAAATCAAAGCCGTGTCCTACATTGAGTGTTCAGCCTTGACTCAGAAGAACCTCAAGGAGGTATTTGATGCCGCCATTGTGGCTGGCATCCAGCACACAGACTGCCAGCAGCAGCCCAGGAAGTGTAAGAGCAGAGCCCCGGACAAAGTGAGGACCCTCTCCAAGTCCTGGTGGGGGAAGTACTGCTGCCTGGCATGACACTACGGGGCTGCACAGACAGCCACTTCTGAGGTGGTGCCACAGGGAATGACTGTGTGTGAGCATGACAGAGAGAGAGAGAGAGAGAGAGAGAGAGAGAGAGAGAGAGAGAGAGAGAATGCGCACACAGAGGAGCCCTTAGCTTGTGTATTCCTTTATCCCTTAATTTTCTTGCTTGTTGGAGCTTAGGGATAAGATTCTTATGCAAGATAAGAAAGTTAAAGGAATTTTGGAGTAAGTTAAGAATTTTTCATAACTCTAGAAATTAAGAGCTCTAGACCTCTGGATTAATTTATATGTAATATGGAAAGAACACCTCGAAGCTGGATGTCAAGAATGAAATTTTGCTGCATTACCATGTACAGACAGATGAAGCGGGGAGTTGCAGTTTTTGACCCTCTGGATTAAGGGCTGCTTGGTGCTTGGTGCATTGTGTGCACACAGCAGCCTTTGTGCCAACAGCTCAGCTTTGAAGCTCCATGCAAACTGTACCTTTTTCTCTTTAAGAGCAGAAACTCTGAGAAAACAGGGACCTCTGTCTACAGAACTTCAAGCCTATTGCTTTATCATGGAGTAATACTCAATTGCTTACATTTTAAAAACAAGCAAAAAAACAAAACAAAAACAAAAAAACCCTCCCAAAACAACCTATCACATCTCACTGACTCCAGGCACTGGGTAGACCAAAAAGGAAGATTGTTTGAAGTTGGAGTTTCTTCATCTTAAAACCAGTTGTGCCCTTACCATATGAAAAGAGCCAGAAGGCCCTGCCACCGCAGCTCTACTATCTTAGGGAGTGACTTACATTGAGATCAGAGCCTGGGGGTTGCTCTGAGGACTAAGTTGCCCCTAGCTGCTGAGTCCTGGTGATGGGGTAGAGTGAGCTGCTGTCTAGTGTCTTAAGCTATACCCTCTGCCCATCCATAGGGCACCCATTACAGTGAGAGGTGCAGCAGATTCTGTGGGACACTGGCACCTTTCCCCTTGAGTCCGGCAAAATGTCCTCTGTGCCCATGCCTGTAAACATGCACATAGGCCTGGTAGCTGCTGTGGCTTCAGACGTTTAAACAGTTCATGGGGGATGTGGCCACAAAGCCTGTCAGAATGGCTTAGCTTCCTCTTCTTGTCACTTCCTGGAACAGACCTCTTTTTGACTATATACTCTCATGATTTTAAGTATATCTTAATCTGCACATTTTTGAGATCATTTTAAAACAAGAAGTAAAACAAAGATGTCTAGAGACCTGTTAAGACGGCCAGTTCGGTCCCCAGTGGCTCCCAGAGGCCTACAACAGAGGTAGCACTGTGCTAGGCCCAGGTGTGCAGAGCCGTGCTTATAGGCCCCTTCGGCTGGTGGGCTTAAAGCCAAACCTTCTGAAAACAGTCCTGAGGAGGAGCATCCTCTCAGACGGGCTGGGTCTGCTTCCGAGATGCCATGGTGCCTGGACACAGCATCATAGTTTCAGGCTTGCCCTGGCTGCGACAGTTACCAAAGTCACTTCATTAACTAGCCAGGGACGTCTCCATGAAGCCAGTGGGTAATAGAGTTTCATCTCTGTGGGTTTTGTGTTACCTTTTTTATATTTAAAAAAAATCTAGTTTGTATTTTTCTGTAGAAAAACAGTAAAAGATAAGGCCACACTTCAGGGGCTTCTTTCCTGTTAGTAAATAAGATGAAAGAACTTATTTAACAAAGGTTAATCTTTGAACCACTAAAATACATAGACTTTACTATTGATTTTTCTACACATTGAAATTGAGATCAGTCCTAGTTTCCTGAAGTGATTAGTTAAACCTGAGTGAAAAAAAAAATTGCTTCAGTTATGGAAATGCCCCTAACAGACCACCTTCCTGTGGCCATCTAGCTGTCCCTGGCTTTCCTCTCAGGAAAGCAGGTTCCCAGCTGAGGCCCTTCCAGCCCTATGTGCAGAGTGGGGAGGGACCAGTTACTGAACTGGAAGGCATTTCGCATGTTATTACAAAATGTACAAAGGCAAATGAGTTTTTAAGGTAGAAAACAAAACTGAAAGCCTGCAGCGTGACTGGGTTGTGCCCTCTGCCGAGGGCTGCGTGGGAGGGTGTCTGTGCGGGGCGCTGCCTGACCCATTCTTGAAATTTCTTGGCAAGGTTCGGGTGCATGTATCTAGCTGGGTGACATCTAAAAGTTTTCAGTTACTGTATGTTGCTGATTCATAAAATAATGAGGTATCCTTTGTACTTGAAGTTTTCCTCCATTTTTCTTCTTCAGAAGTAGGGGTATAGGCTGAGAAAAATCTAAAGATATTTGTTTGGATTACATTTGATGACTCATTTCAAAGCTGAAGTGATTAAGGGTGCAGCTTGGTTTGCAGAGGCTTTAGGCCTAAGTCCTCTAGTCCAGGGTAATACCATAATGTGGAAACACTGAAATGGGCTCCAGACTGTCCTCCTTTTCCTACATGTGAACAAATGATGTTTCGCAACCTCCCTTCTCTGCTTGGCCGACTTACCAGCCCAGGAATCTGCCCGGGAATCTCACAAGCCGAAGTGGGAGCAGGGCTCCTCTAACCTGCCACAACCTGGTGCCTTATGAAGTCGTGTCTTTTGTGTCCACGTGTGAATGACACTGGGCAGAATCCTGTACTTGAAAATGCTGTCAGTGGGGTAGGGGGGCCCTGAAATAAATTCTGACCTGTGGATACTACTGTCTGGCTCTCTGTCTTGGCTTGTCAGGGTCAGGAAGAGTCCTGGCATTGAGGGAACATGCCCTCCCCTCAAATTCCACAGGGGGTTGTAGTCTCTGAGGTCTTGGCCTCATGACAGGGTCCTCTTGACTGTTCATTCCCTGTAGGTCCAGTGCCGGGACCCATGTGTCAGAAATCTGAGTTCTAGAAGCCTTAATGTGGGACAGACCCCAGGACCTGAGAGCTAAGCTAGTTCCTTACTAGGATGAGTCCCGAAGAAGGGTCAGTGTCAGAAATCTTAGGTCACAGTGGAAGGGGCCAGAAGCCAAATACTTATGAGTCCCCAGCAGTGTAGCCTAGGCCAAGAGTGCTTGTGTCCTGAGAGTACTCAGCGTACCAGTGCACACTGACCCTTGAGTTGAGACCTGTCATATCTTGGGTAAGCAGTAGGTAGGACACAGACATGTTCTGGGGCCAGGCTGACCAAGACAGCAGTGCTGCTGTCATGGGCAGGGAGGAGGGCTGGGCTGTGGTTCCTGGGCTTCTTGCCCTACAGTCCATGTGTGATCACTCCAGCTTTGGGACTAGTGACAGCCTTGCTATGGACAGAACAGCTATGAGCGGGAGGTGCAGAGCCTGCTCAGGAAAGGCCCCAGTTCTGGGTAGACCTGGACACCTAGGTCTCCTCACAGCGGGTCCTCATCAGTGTCCACAGAAGCTGTGACTGATCACGGATGGTCTCCACCTTCGTCCCTGTCACATTGTATGGACCTTACACATTTTACACATAGTGGCCCATTACTCGTCATTTCCAAGTAATTTTTATAAAATCTTGAGCAGTTCCCCGAGCAGTTTCCAGTATGACCCAGACTCACTCTGGAACATGTCACTCCTGCTTACTATGGGGCCTGGGGAGACAGGCTACGTAGCGATCCTAATCTTGCACATAGTGAAGTAGTTACGTGTGAGTTCACCTCACAAGGCAGTTTTGGAAAGTATGGGCAAGGTAGCCATGAGGACACCATATAAAGCCATGGTCTTCTGGGTCCCAGGTTCCTGTTAGGCTGTCTCTTTACACCCATGTGCAAGAAGCTCTTGCTGTAGACCGCATTTACACATGTGCACATTTGCATGTTTGCACAGCCACCTGGTATCCGGTCCAGCACAGTGAACGTCCCTAACAATAAGCACAGTCTTAGAGAGAGACAGCTCGCATGAAAGGAGCACATGGAAACAAATCCTGAAGCAGGATACTGCCTTTGCTTTGAACATGCCTCCAGGATGTCCCATAGCATATCAAACTTACTATATGAAGTTCCTGTCGCTGTTTTTACAAGTCTGTGATTAAGCAACACACCGATTGCCCTACAGCCTTGAAGGTGAGGAACTGACAGCCTCACAGGGCTGAAACGTGGGGTCAGGAGGGTGGCATTGCCCTGGGATGCTCGGGATCTCTCGCCTTGTCCAGCATCTGAAGCCGCCCCGTAGCTCATGGTCCTCCTGTACCTTTACATCCTGCCTGTTGACAGTGGCCAAGCCCTCCTCACATGGAAGCATACCACACTGATGCTCCCATCTCTGAGGGACCCCTTATTTGCTGACCTGTCCCTTTTGCCATGTGACCTGGACAGTCAGTGTCCAGGCTCAGGAGGTGGGCATGACAGGGACCACTGTTCTGCCAGTTCCCCTCAGACTTTGCCCACCTTATTCCAGAGAGGGTCCACCTGCTTCTCTGTACTTAGAAGGAACCAAGAAGCCCTTGGGCACTGCCTCCTCACTTCCCGTGGCCTCCCTCAGTTCACCTTACATAGAGAAACAGGGAGTTAGCAAGAGCAAAGTAAAATTGAAAACCAAAAAGGATAGCACTGTTTGTGTGTATATATTTGTATGTACATGTGTTATGTGTATGTATTTATACAAATATTTATATGAATGTATGCATGCATGCATGTGTGTGCATTTATTCATGCATGTGTATTTGTGGCTATGTGTCTGGTATGCACCTGTGTGGGGTATGTGTGCAAGGGATGCTGTGACGACCTAGTTGGTATTGGCAGCCAAAAGTTAAAGCCTGGTGAAGATGGCATCCAAGAATAAGGGAGCAGGAAATTCAGGGACCCATTCACCCCCAAGGTGAGCAGTCAGATGTGTGGGGGGTGGGGGGCCAGGCCAAGCTGACCTGAGACTGGAGATGGCTTCAAGGTCAGCAGGAGCAGATCTACCTGAGCACATGAGGGGGACACGGTGTTTCAGGCCTGGAGGAAGGGAAAAGGAAGTTCCTTGCCAAAAGTTAACTTTGCTGTGTGACAGGATGAGCATGCCAGGTCATCCCTCATGTGGTGAGGTCGCTAGGGAGGCTGTCACAGAGTAAACATTTCTGGCCCATTGCGGAAACGTCTCTATTGTGAGACAGACACAATCTTGTCTGGATATCAGTGAAAATAGACTCCTGTCTGTCTTTATTCTTTAAGACATCATAAACATCTTTGTGAAGCATTTCTTTGTCCCCAAAAGAAGACAGGATACTGATTACACCCAACCCCTGCACCTCTCTTTCTGATGTGAACAGCTTCTCATTAAAATTTGGCCTAAATTTGGATACTGAAATGCCAGTTTAAATCCCTTACACCTTTCCCTGTGTTGGACAAGATCAAAAACATCTTCTACACAGGTGTTTCATCCTGCGTCCCCTCTTGATCAGACAGCTGGAGTTGTAACATCAGCTGTATGTACTGTTTGTCACTAAGGGTAGCAATTCCATGAGGATATTTATTCTGGTATCCCAGGAGTGCCGCTTTGAGGGTTTGAAAAGAACAAACAGAGCTTAAATATCCCAGTAACCCTTAGTATAAGGGGTACTGGGTTCAAAATCACACATTAACCACTTTTTGACACATGCTGGATAATAGCTATTTTGGGATACAGCTTTAGGACAAGAAACAATATTATATGTGGCAGTAGACAAGGGAAACACATATGTCAGGATTAAATATAAAAACTGCCATTTTGCCCCAAGAATGAGGAGGAATGGCCACTCTTTGTATCCATTTCATGAACTTAAACTGCAGGGCCAGAATTACCTTTTGAGTCTTACGGAGGGCCTTCCAGATATGAGACAGGAGCTGTGATCCCTCGAATGCCATTGACTTCACAGCATCAACTAACGTGGTTGATTCAGCTTGACACACTTGCAAATTGAAGGTCTGATTGGTACAAATGTCCCGCTCATTAATCATCCAGAGTCCCACCACCTCTCTCCATCTGATCACCTTCCTCCCATGTTCCTTCTCCCCCGAGGCCCCTCAGTTCCTCACACTTGTTCTAAGAGAAGTCTCAAGCCACACACGGAGCTAGAACCACACAGGCTGTGAGCTCATTAGTGATCTGTCACCAGACGGGGCCACTGAGAAATGGATTTGTTAGAACATGGTTACCTCCTTTGTCACTTCCCAGACATAAGGAAGGCTCCTTGGGAGTAGTAGTGCCTTTGGGACACTCTCCAGTAGTCTCTAAGCTTGGCCTTATGTGGCTGACTGACCCAGTCACCTGGCGAGTCAGGCTGTTCCCGTCATGGGTCATGGGTCACAGTGAACAGAATGAATGGTCCAGGTCCCCGCAGTCCCAGTTCCTTCACTGGCCCTCGGGCCATTTTTCTCATTTTTCCCCAAACTAACTGTCCAGGGGCTAGAGAAGCCAATGGTTTCAATTTTGAAATGCAGTGAGTAGAAGGAAATTGATTTTTAATTAAGAAGCTAATTATTTAGGTAAAACAATGATTTTTTTTCTAATAAAAAAGTGAGTAGAAAAGAACAGGGATCAAAAAAAAAAAAAAAAAGAAAAGAAAACAGGNAGAAAAGAACAGGGATCAAAAAAAAAAAAAAAAAAGAAAAGAAAACAGGGATCAAAAAGTTTGTAAAAGAATTTTCTGATAACTACCACAATATCTGAAATTTTATGGGACACACTTATTTACAGGATGAAAAATATTTCACCTATTGTCCTGACCTGTTTCATTGTCTTTTGACCAAATTGTGAAGCAAATGAATAAACACCTCGTGTCCCCTGACCTCACACACGCTGTGGCAGGTAGGTACTGGGTGGGGTGTCATTGTTCTTATTAGAGAGTGACATAGAAAGATTTTCTAGGGGATTTACCTGAGATGGTGGGGAACAATTACTCCTGAGTACGTGTTCCTCAATCTCCCGTGTCTCTCTCCACTCTCTTGTGGAGGCTGTAGATGGCCTCAGCTTCAGCAGGGATGCACTGGTCTGGTTACTCCCTGTGCAGCAAGGAAAAGCAAGCAGCAGTTATTAATTTCTTTCCATGACCCTATAGGTTGGCTGTTCAGCCAAGCAGTTCTCCCTATTTGCTTGTGAGAGGACCATGTAGAGCCAGGGGCTCTTGTGGGGACACCTCTACGTGTCCCCCACCCTGGACCTCCACCCCATCTCTCTCCTCTTTGAGGGGCCAGCAGAATCTACAGTGCAGCTCTTTGGGACCAGCCACCCCTAGTGTTACCATCTCTTTTAACGTGACCGGCTCTATCCTCACTACCTGAGATAAGAATGCAGAGTAGGTTTAGAGGACTGAGTGAAGCTTTACTGGAACCTGTGCTGAGCACAGTGGGTGGTGCATAGGAGGGAGCCTCCTCCACTGACCTGAGGACTGTAAGGAGCTGCTTACATAGAGCACGAGTGGGATGCATGTGCACACTTTGCATTTTGAGGAGCTGTTGGAGAACTTTCCCAGTAATGAGGGGCAAGTGTAGGTGCGGGGCGGGGTCATGGGAGTGGCTACAGGGTAGGATCACCTGGAAAGGCCAAAGGTTTAAGTTTGTTGTGGGTGAGGCATGTCCTCTTAGAACAGGAGGGTGACCAGGACATTTCAGCTATTATGGCAATAGTTCCCAGAACTTTACAAGAAGCCACTTGGTTGACAGCTGCTTTCTCTCTCCAGAAGTATCAGAAATCATGACTGCCACTGCTTTTGAGGAGTGTCCAGGAGGGCCGATGTGTTGAGCATGAACCTTTGGAGTTTGGGAATTTGGGGACATTCATAGTTGTCTATCTCCATCTTTGCCCGTCAGGTATTTCGTGCTTCTCAGAGAGAGGCAGCACATAGAATGGCAGGAATGAAGACAGTGTCACAGTTTAAACTGGCTCCTGCTGGCACATCCTAGAGGCCCCAAAGTCACCCAAGAGTGACAAAAGACCCCGGGGCTTATGACATGTACCACCTTGTAGGAAGACAGGGAGCAGAGGAGGGGGTGATGGCATATGGTTTGTCCTGACTCCTTTTGGCTAAGACAGAAGGGAAAGGAAAACTTGATCCTTTCTATCTTACAGGGAATGAGGGAGACCCTCTTACACACAGTGGATTTGAAACTCATGAGAACATAGAGAAGGAAAGATGTAGGTGAAGTCCTGGGACACCTGTCCAGAGCCAGCTCCCTGCCCCATGCCCTGCAATTAGGGTGTAGCATCGGCCTCACTGGTTTTGGGAGCTGCCCAGGAGATTAGTACAGGACACTTCTGGGTACACCCAGGTGGGTTATGGAGGTATAGTCTTGGCAGGTATGTTTGGGCCCTCACCTCTTCCTCTCTGGAACTATCTACCTGCTTTGCTACCCAGCTGCAATGAACTGAACAACTTTGCTCTTCCTGGACCACTGCCATGATATTCCTGCCTTGGAGCTAGCCCACCATAGACTAAATCCCCTTCAATCATGAGCCAGATTAAAGATGTGGATGTCCACAATGCATGGCTTAAAATTATATACAAAGCTACTGTGATAAAATCAGCATGGTACTGCAAAAAAAAAAAAAAAGCAGACCTGACGATCAATGGAACAGATCAGAAGATGCAGACACAACTACAAACACACTCAGCCACCTTCTCTTTGACAAATGCACCAAATATGTTCACTGGAAGAAAGCCTATTTAATAAATGGTGCCAGAAAGACTGGCTTTCCACATGCCAAAGACTAAAACTAGGCCCATGTCCATCACCATGCACTCAAGTAAAAATGAATCAAAGATCTAAATATTAGAACAGAAACACTAAACTTACTGGAAGAGAAAGTAAGTAGAAATCTTAAAGACGTAGGGATAGGCAGAAAGTTCTTGAACAAAAACCAAACTGTATGGGAAATACTTCAAATCATCAACAACTGGGATCTCATCTTATTAAAGTTTTTGCACATCAAAAAATCACCAACACCCATTAAAACACAGTTTAACATTTAACATTTATTTATTTATTTAGAGACAG
>NDGM011126692.1:0-13688 GCA_002564305.1 Octomys mimax
TTTTCTTAGTATTAGAAACTTTAAAAAGTGTATTTCCATTTTCCATTGACTTTATATTAGTTCCTTGTCCATTACACACACACACACACACACATACATATATATGAAAAATATGTATATAACCTGACATAAGGTTGATATTGTTTTGTGGGAAATCTTCACTGACCTTTTAAATGTGTTTTAATACAACTATATTTACATAGTCCTGCACAAATACCATTTTGAAAGCTCTTTATTCTCTATCCAGGACCATACAGCTGCTTCTCTTCCCTTCTGGATTATGGTCTTTGCTATTTTCTATATGCTACATGTGGAGATATTAGAATATTTCCAGTTTTTATAATTAGAAAACATTTTATTTTTAGTTCTCAAAGGTATGTTTATTAATTATAAAATTCAATAGCATGAATCATTTCTTTCCAGTCCTTTGAATAAATAAATTTCTTACCCACTTGCTCTTTTTTTCTAGTGTGGAATAAGATGCTATTTAATTCTGCTCATCCATAACTAATATTTTTTCTATGTATATGTTTTAATGATTTCTTTCTTCACAATTAGTTTCGGACAATTTCATTTTCGTGTATCTTGGTATTATTTCATTCATATTTCTTGTGCAAAAGTTTCATTTTTCTTGGAAATGTGGTGCTATAATTTTAACTAAATTCAGAAATTTTAAATCTCTAAATATTTATTGCCTACCCCCTTCTACTTTGAGAATTCTAATTATATGAATATGTTTCTTGATTATGGCACAGAGAGAATTATTGTATGAGTGATCTATAAACGCTTCATGTTTATCTTAGACAATTTTTATTGTCATATTCATTTAAGTTTATAAATATTTTTACAGTGTGCAATCTATTAATTTCATGTTATGTATTAATTTCAGAAATATTTTTCTAAAATTCACTCTGTCTGTATCTTATATCTTTCATATTTCAATATTTTTCTATAATTTTAATTTGCCATATAATTATTACTGATTTTTCAATAAAGTTAATGAGAAAAAAATAAAACATAACTTTACACAATACCATTATAATAAAACATCTTGGTTTTTTTTTTCTAAATGCTGTACAAGTTTGACCAAATTTTACTTTGGGCTTAAAGTTATGATTTGTTCTTTTGATCTTGCTAATTCAGAAAACATACTTGAAGACAAAAGGAAATATTTTGATATAAGCTTTGCCCATAAGTGTTTAAAGCCCATTCAGTTAAATATGGGACTAAAATTATTCAGAAAATGTATATATGAATTTGATGAGTGGAATCATAAAGTTTTAACCCAACGGAATAAATCTTCTGGTTAGTCCTTCTATATGGGCAGATGCAACTGGCCCTCAAGTTTCCGTCAGCAAACACTTCTAACTACCAAGGAAAGGGGAACGATCCCTGAATATTTTTAATTTTTTACACTCATCCACATTTCCTCTTCAGAGAAGCACTGTTTCATTTAATCAGTCCTCTCCTAAGAATTATTTTTCATGGTGTCCAGTTGACTCAGGTTTTCTGACACTGACTGTGCAGATGGCAAAAAAAGCAAACTGGTGTCTGGTCTCAATGGAACTATTTGACCACTGCCATAAAAGAGCGATAAACAAAATCACAACACTGCAGCCCATTTCAGTTTACGTAGGTAGCCAGCCTTTTATCACTGCAAAGCCTTGAAATAGATGTATGAACTCTGCTGCTATAAACAAAGAGTTGCTCCAAGCGTGGGGGAGGCAGGTACCATCATCGGCGTGGAGCCCCAGCAGCCTGAATGTCAGGAACTGACTAATGGGCAGAAACATATTGTGGCTTGTTTTATGGAGAATATGTTTTACAAACCTCCAGGGACCATTTATCACAAATTCATCCACTCTGCAGCAGATTGCTGCTTTAATGGTGAATACCAGATTTTAGTCAAGTCTTCAAGCAAAAAAAAAAAAAGAAAGGGGAGCGTAATTCAAGTGTTATTTTATTTCAATTCCTTTCATCTTGATGGTTCTCCAATTTCATCACAGAAAAGCATTTTAACCACTCATTTTGTCCCTTAACAAACTAAATATTTTATGATTGTGGCTAATTCATTACTAGAGAATTTACATCTACTTACTGTTGTGAGCTTTTTTTCTAATGCTGCCATTTACTTGGTGAGCTTAATGTATGCCAAATTCTTCAAAAACAGAAAATGTATCTATCAAGGACAGACACATTGTGCTAATGGGCACAGGAAAATGCGTCTTGTTTCCCATAAAATGAAATTATCAAAACCCCACAGCAAGAATGTTTATAGCCTTGAATATAAAAGGCCAATAACCATGTCATAGTGATATTTACCAGGAATCTAATTGGTGGCAACATTAAAGAAGAATAATACAGTTGACTTTCTTCATTACATATAAAACTGTACTGTAAGGGAAAGCATCGCTCATCTCAGTTTTAGGAAACTGCAGTGCAAGTTGAAAACTGATGTCTAACATTGTCAGCAGCTCTCCACGCTGCAGGTGAATCCCAGCATTTGATATGGTCTCTCCCAAGACGCCCCTTCACTGCTTTACGGCCTGCGCTGTCACACAGAAAGCAAGCAAGCAGACATACGATCGACACAGGTGTGTTTGTCTTAATACTCAAACAGTTGATTTTTGGCTTTCAAAAATCAAATGCCAGGATCCATGGGAACAATAACAGTGAAAATGGAATACGATCAAGATTTTCCCAGGGTTGGCAACCCTTTTACAGCAGAAGCACTTGTGAGTGCAAGATTATACTAAATTACAGCGCAGGTTTCCATGCCAAAGCCTGCTCTGCACCATCAGAAGTCTCTGGGGGTGAGGGATGGGACATGTGTGTTTTGTCAACTCCAGGGTAAACACGTAGAACCTTGAAGTAACACGCTAGGAAAGAGCTGAAACACAAGTGTCTTGTCATCTGTGTAGAAATACTAAATACATGAAAAGTTGGGAGGCTTCAGAGAAAGATTTCGCAAATCTCATAAACTTAGTGTTTTCTTCTACCTCCTGTTTTGTCTACTTTTTTCCCTGTCCTTTCTATACTCTATAATCTTAGTATTGAAAATATACTTTTTTGGGCTGGCACGATAGCTCACCAGACTAAGCACCTGCTTAGGCAAACACAGGGACCAGGGTTCGATCCCTGACACCATATGCAGCGCCGGCCGTGTCCCAGGGCATGCTGAACAGGTCAAGCAGGCCGGGTGTGGTGGCGCACACCTGTAATTCTAGGGCTGCGGAGGCTGAAAACAGGAGGATCACTACAACTCCAAGCTGTGCAGTGAGACCCTGAACGAAATATGCTAAAAATTAATTAATTAATTAATTAAAAGTAAAGAAAATGTACCTTTTTAAAATTGAAAACTAAAGCAATGAATACATTTTCTTACTTTCATGTGCGTGTGAAGTTGATAATTATAAGTTAAAAAATAGTTACACGGAAGCTCTCTACTCTCGTCCCAGTTAGGTCTACTCCCTGGACCAGCACCTAATACAAGCCCAGTGAGAATGGCTGCATCTGTGTGCTTTCTGGCTACGTCCTGTTGAAGCCATGCAATTCTGAGTATAAAGCATACACATTCTGATACAGCCCCTTCCAGCTTACAGCAAAGTGCTCTCCTTGCATAAATACAGGCCTTGGGTAAACCGGAGAGAAAAGAAAACTCGAGCAAAATGTCAGTTGTCTTATTAGATATGGAATTAATAGCTCAGTACTCTTGTCCAGGCTCAGGCTGGGATGCTGCCATCCGGGTATGCCTTCTCTCATCACACAACCGCTTCTCTTATAAATCTAATTAGTAATCGGAACTGCTTTATTTCCACAGATTAAATTTTAAAAGATACCCGCAACTAGTAAAGCAGTAAAGTTACTAAGAATTCCAAATGAAGGCTTCAAAGCTCTTTGCCTTTTGGGGAATCTCAAACTGTCACATAATTGAGTTGGGCATTTCTTTTCCAGTCCTGAAATAGCCTTTCATAGTATTAGCAGCATCCACTTTTTTCTTTTTTAAGACAGAAAGAATTATTAAGAGCATACTATGAGATTACTGTGACCAAATAAAGCTGCTATAAGGAAATTCACTGAATTAGCTCATGTGGTTTAATAACACATTTTTATGTAAAAGTTGCATTGTTCAAAATTAAATGAGTTAAGAGTTTACTACAGAGTTGACATCTATCTCACACACACACAATTTAGCATTCTTCACAAACAAAAATTGTAGCTAATTTTTTAATGTCAGTTATGATTCTAATGTTTTTTTATATCTGAAAACCAAATTCAGTATGTTTTCTATTTTTGTTTACAAACTTATTTCTGCTACTTTAAATTTGCATAGCTGTACTTATTTCATAATATAAAATCCATAATATAATATCCATATTCATATTTCCCAAAACTATGCTCTATAATTTTTTATGATCTCATAGATATGACTATGACAACTTTAATTTTAAAATTAAAACTTATGTGCCTTAACCTTGACAATCATTTCATGTTCTTCATTACTCTTATAAGAATGTAAGTGTGGATAGGTCCAATGACACTTAGGAAGATAGATTCATAGGTTCGTATCCAAAACCAAGGAACAGGTGGTACCTGACTAATCTATGTTTTATCAAGATATGCAAATTAAAATTGCAGGATATCTAGCATAAATACTGTATTATGGTCACAGATGTCAGAAAGACAGACTCGCCACCTTACATGTATGATCCTAATGCTTCATTTAGGATGGGCCCAGCTTGAGTTGTGGTGTCTAAACTTATCCAATCATCGTGTTCAGATAAACAAGGCAAGCTGACCGGCAAGTCTTTGGTCCTGAGCATACATACAGTCAGGGAGGTGGCAGGTGAGAAAGGCCCAGATGCATTACAGGAAAAGTGAAGTGGAATCTTCCCTTAAAAGGATGCAGACTTGGGAATGGGGGAAGTATTAATGCTTTTTTCAAGGAATGGTGTTCAGACTTTTCCACTCTACTTTAAGATACAGGTTAATGGGATTCACTGCTACATTTTCAAGCATGCATGCATGCATGATACTCGGCCACCCATTCTATTCCCTACTTGCCTCCATCATGAAATCTTCCAAAATACCTTCTACCATCTAAAGGTCCCTCTTAGTTTCTGTGTTGTTCTAAGCATCTACAAGGAGTTTCCCTTTTAGTTGCACACACAAACCACTTATTTTCAAGAAGTATCCTTGTTGCCCTTCTCCTCTCTCACTGGAACACAGCATTACCACTTTAAAAATACAAACTTTATGTGTTATCAATTTCTTTATGAATACTTCCTATTAGTTCATATCAGATAAGAGTATATATTTTTGTAGACAGGCACACTGCCTCCCAACTCTTCTGCCTCCTGTATTGCATAAAGCACTCTAGCCCACACACGTGACTTATCCCAAACATGCTCTCAAGGTTGTAATTGTTTATACTTTCAATTTAAATCAGAATCACAGTACAACAGTATCAAGAATGATTTTATGACTTCAATGTGTATCAAACATAATCTTAATTATGTTTTGAGGACCTATTTTCAGTTACCCTGTAACTGAAAGTCCCAACTAATATTATAACTCTTAATATACAGTGTCAAATGGGAACTTAAACTTCACTCTGTTTTACCCGATTTTAAGTTTTTAATACAAAACTTCCTATAAAGTAGCACTTAACATATTAAGTGATTTTTTTTCTTTTTCAAACATGAAAATGGGACTACTTATAAGGAGACACACATTTACGCTCAGCTTTCTTCATAGGAATGAAGCACCAAAATGTTTCATATCAAGATTGGCACTATCAGAAGCATTACTTTGAATTAACAGACAAGCACTGTAAGTGTTGCAGCCATTTCTAGAAGATTTCCAGTAATCCACATTTCTTAATAATCTGAAAATTGTTTCCCATATTTGTCAGTATAAATCTATGTAAGCTTAGAGAAAAGTAGTAAATTCTTAGAAGCTATTTACCAGAATAATAATAAGATATATATGCTTTCAAATGCTGGCTGAAAAGGTAAATTATATGTGTGTTTTTATAGTAACAATAATCTCGAACACATGTAATTCATATGGAGGTTTAGATCTTGATTCTTTGATTCTTGGTAAAATTATGTGGCATTTAATTTGTTTGCCTATAGAATGGGAACCACCTCATTAGGTGATTTGGAGAACTGAAGGCACAGCCATGCCTGCGCTCCCTGAGACATTCTCCAGAAAGAAAAGATCTGTTACTGGCTTTTCCCAGGATCCACAGTGAATTTTTTTTCCTTTATTTTTTGGGGGGTTGGGAGGGGAGGACAGGATATCAAATATAGGCCCTCGTGCTTGCAAGGCAGGTATGTTAGGAGCTGAGGCATCTCCCAGGCCCTACAGTGGTATTTTCTTCTGTGCATAACTGCCCCTGAGACCTTGGAGTACCCCTTTCTCTTCTTAGAATGATTCTACAAATGGAATGAGGGGAAACACTCCCCAGACCATTTGAATTCATCATTCTTTTCAATATAATAGTCTAAGCCAATTTTGTCATTTGCTGCTTGCTGTTATATCCAATAACTCTCACTCTTTTCAGTCTCACACATCGGCAAAGTAAGGAAGCCTATGTGTCTTCTCCTTTGGTGAAGCCTGAAGTTGAAGCTACATAAAACTCCTATTTCTTCAGATTGCAGGCCATATCACTTTGATTTGTCCCCCTTGCCACTAAAAAACCTCATGGCAGGAGCCCCTCTTGCATCACTCTACAGCCATTATCGTACCCAGCTTACCCAGAATGACTTCTAGTATAACTGAGTGTGGTTTTATCACTTCGTGATATACATGTGGCCTAGCCTTATAAGCAACTTGGAGGCAATGGGTTCATCTATCTTCTAAGGTGCATGCACAACAATTATCACTATGCATGCCATTCAAGCAACCGTTCCTGTCCTCCTCTGGACCTTCAACATAGTTAAGCAAACTGAGTCAAAAAATATTCTTTTCAACTAGTGTTCGGTATAAAGGTCAGTAGCTGTGGGTCAGCAGTGCGGAGTCGTTCATGCTCACTTAGTCTGAATGTGCTTGCCAACATACCTGAGGGTACTCTTAATTTTCATATGAAAAAGACAATAAGAAAAGACAAACACTAAGTTATCTTTTATTACCACTGGCCCTATGGATAAATTGGTAAGTTTTAGCTTGCAAGTTTTTTAGACACATTCCTGAAACTATCTCTTGTAATCTTTTATGTTATTTTTGTAAGATTCAAAATAATTCTATACCATCATAGGCTGGCCCTGCCCCACCCCCCAGTGCAGCAAGCTGAGCTGGCCACTGACACTGGGCGTGGTGGTGCACACCTGTGATCCCAGCGCTAGGGAGGCTGAGAATAGGAGGATCTCTACAAGTCTGAGTTGTGTAGTAAGACCCTGTGCCAAATAAAAAAATAAATAAATAAAATCAAAATAATTCTGTAACACATTATTTTCATCCATTCCTTGGTACCCAGCTATAAAAAGATAAACTCAAGACTTTTACAGATAAATGGATACAACTAGAAACCACACTCATAAGTGAAATAAATCAGACCTGCATGTGTAAACATTGTAGGTCTCCGTAATGTAAGAACCCGGAAGAGTAAATAACATCTGCAATGTACAGTACTGTGAAAGGGAATGATTCTGTTCACAGGGAAGGAACGACTGGAACGGAGGAAAGGACAAAAAAAAAGAAGAAAGGAAAAAATATACATGTATATATACATAGGATAGCTGGGACAACTGAACTGCTCACTTCTACTGGTCTACTGAGAGGAACAGTTAAAACTTTTTTTTTTTTTTAATTTTTGGCCAATTTTACATGCTTGTATCTGGTAACCTGAACAACTAAATTGAAGACAACAGTGTGCGCCAGAACCGCTGTTGGTGAAATCCTATCATCTTGCTTTAGTGAAACTGTATCACTTCTAATGTTTTTGATTATTTTTTCTTAATGAAAATATAAATAAATAAAATAACAGGTCCTATAGAAAGAAGATAACTCTGCCAGATATTATCTTGACCTATGGGTTTTGTGGCTACTCCTAACATCCTTAACAATATGATGATTTTCTTCTATCTTTGGAAATGTTATGCAAAATTCTAGTAGCTCTGTCCTAAATATGTTATCCATGACTTTTAACAAAATAAAGGCTCTTTTGATATAAATTTCTTTACATATTTGATGTAAGAAAGGAATTAGCAATATTAGCCAAAGCAAATAACACAAAATGAGGACAGAAGATAAGCTATTAATCATGGCTAATGCAGATAACTCTTTCTATGAGGAAAATCCTTTAGTGTGAACTGTTTCATATTATAGAATAAAAGGAGAAAGATTTCTTTCAATTTGAGCAAGTCCTTCCCCTACTCAGCTTCTTACTTAGGCATACACGGACTCTGATTCAGGTCTAATCCATTTACATCATTATTTCTAAAACATGACTTGTAAGGTATAAAATTTGTAATGTGTTTCACTGTACTTGTTAAACTCTTTTATTTTCTTTGTTAAGAAAAGAAAAAAAAGATGCTTCTGAAATCTTTTTGGGTTCTTTCTCTAATGTCCAACTCTCTAGGCTGAGGTTGAAATTTGGCTGTGTTTACAAGCAGTATGAAACGGCATGTGGACACAAAGTAGAACTTAATGGATGTTTTTCACATCATAAAACTGCTATGCCGTTTGGCACAATTTAGAATGACTGGCAGACTCCACTTAGCAGAGGCCAAGGAATGAAATACCAGGGGTGTCGCAGGTCAGCGCGCTGGCAGGGGTGCAGGGGAAAGCTTGCCTGGCTCCAGCTCTCCCAATTACTCGCTCATGTTCACCAGCGATAAAATTGAACCAAAGGAAAAAAAAGAACAACTAACCATGAAACATTAATGTGCAGTCCCCATTGACCCAACAATGGAAAAGAGACTATTTTCCATATGCTTATTTTATTTGTATGTTTTATGGCATGAAGTAGGGCCTAATTATATGATTTTATTCCTAAGCAAAATGCCCAGTAAGAATAATGAGTGCATATACTTGCTAAGTGTGAGTATGAAAAGGAACTTGCAACAGCACCTAACTTCTCTTGGTTCAAGATGCTACAGGACAAAAGTTCCTGCTATTTTTGCAGAGAAAAATCTATCTAATTTGCTGGGCATATTTTTAAACATAGAAAGTGTTGAGTACTATATGGTTAGGAAAAAAAAAAAATATATATATATATAATTTCCTTTAATCATAAAAGGCTTATCTTTCACATCTTTTAAAGAAAATCATTTTCAGGGCACGTGTCTTGACCAAGTGTTTCATGTACAGATCTATGAATTTTCTGATCATTTATCTATTTTGATGCATTAGAAAACAATGGTGTTAATGCAGTAATACTTCAATTTAAAATATCATGGTTATAATTTAAAGGTTTTACTTCCAAAATTAATACTAATTTTTCATTTCACAACTATAATATTATATAAATGCATTACCAATTGTAAAAGGAAAGTAAATTTAATATTTTAATCAGTCAATTCTATAGTAATATATCTTCTACAAAATAGAGTAACTTGTAATATGTAGCCTACCACATATAACTCAAAACCTCTTGAAGATGGATAACAGCAATTAAAATGAGATTTTACCAATAACAATATAAGGATTATGACAACTTTAATAAATTATTTTACTATTTTACCCCTGGAAGATCAAATTGAAGTTTTATTAATTTTACCTTTAGGCAATTAATTTACAAAATTATTGTGTTGTTAATCTTTTTCTTTTCTAATAGATTCTAATCCTATTGACAAACACATTGAATGTAAAATCAATCCTCATAGCCAATTACTTCAAAAAATGAGAATTAAAGTATTACCATGTAGTCTTTTGTAATTTATCTTGAAATATTAATAACATTCCTCTGATATAATAAATGTGATCAAAATCTACTTGCAGTTAAAATGACAAATTTTACTTAATAAACACAGCTGCTTTGTACTAAGAATAGCCTTCTCATGCCAACCCCTGGTAATTCTGCACCAGCTCATCCTGTATTATAAAACAGCATGAATTTTTTATTAGTTCAGTGAAAGGATTTGACATATGGTTTTGTACTTACTATGAAGCCACTGCTTGGCTTTAATTGTATGTAAGGATTTAAAGAACAACAAACAACACAAATCTGAAATATTTTACTGAAAGTCAGAGTACTTTATATTAAAACTTTAGTCATTAATCAATACCTTATAATAGTTTTATAATTACAAACTTTTGTAGAACTTTTTGACACGTCTGGAAAATGTTGCTTACTAATGTAATCGAGACTATTTCACCGTATAAGCATTCTCCACTTATATTTTTCTTAGAGTTATAACAGTATTGATAATATGTATTCTTTTAGTGAATTACTGTGGAGTGATCAATATTTATAAAGGTAGCATTTTTAATCAACATTGTAAAGTGAAAGGCACTGTTCAAAAGACAGTCTCTGCAATTTTACCTTTAGGCAAGTAACTAAAACAATGTAACATTATGTAATTTATGAAACTGAATATGGGATCCAACCTCAGAATAATCTAATACTATGGCTTTTTTTTTAAACTGGGTATTGAACTAGGACCTTGCACTTGCCGGGCAGGCATTTATGCTGCTGAGCTATCTCCCTGGTCCTCGGACCTCAGGTAATCTAATAATACTATTAAAAAACTATTGATACAAAATTTGTGTGAGAGAAAAAGCTAGAATCCTGGTTTTCTTACTTCTTGTAGATTTCAGAGTTCAAACATACATTTCCATGACCATAAATATATTTCTGTCTATCAGGACCATTGGAAAATAATTTCAGTTATTAAATAACATGAACAAATTATGTTTAGGCACAAGGTAGGTTAATTTCTCAGAAGCTGGATGTTGGAATCTTGCAGAACATCAAGGTTTAGCAAAATAATATGCAAGAAGACAGGGAAGACTGGCTCTAGGGCCAAGAGCCACTAACAAACACATTGCTGCCAAAACCTTGGACTTTGGCATAAATTACGGTTGCATAAAACCACAATGTAATGTCTCAGCAGAAACATACAACAAAATATTGGAACCATAGCTCAGAGTCACACACCATTCTTGTGCCACAGCACACTCAGCTCTTTGCAGGGAAGAATAAGAGGGGGTCTGATTGAAAATGGTGGCATGAAATTAAAAAAAAAAAGGGCCAGCCAAATAGCTCAGCACATTAAAGTGACTGCTTAGGCAGACGTGGGGTGCAGGAATTCAATCCCCGGGCCTGCCATGCTGGCCCCACCCCGGGGCCCACTGAAACTCTGATTGAGACTGGGTATGGTGGTGTGTGCCTGTAATCCCAGCACTTGGGAGGCTGAAAACAGGAGGATCACTATGAGTCTAGTAGTGAGACCCTGTACACCCTATACACCCTGTCCTAAATACAAAAACAAGAAAAAGAAAATGGTGGCATGTATAAATCATAAAGAATGTATGTCTCTTTTCTGTCCAATATTTTAAATACATTTTTCAAACTGTTTTCTCTAAAGATATTTTATCAGTCATAATAACTTTAGAAATAACTTCCTAAAACAACTATTATTTATGGGAAAAAATCATTACTTCCAACTTTATAAGCATGCTGTTCTATATATACCGTAACTGAGGTAGACATGTCTTTAAGGGTGTGTTTAAAATAACTAGGGTTGTGTCAAAAATGCCAAAGATAAATTTGTCACAGAGACATGGTTTCACAAAATGGTTTAAAATATGTTACTTTGGGGGAAAGTGTTATATAAATTAAAAGACAAAAAATAAAAGAAACCTTTAAACAGAAACAAAGGTAACAAAAAATAATATTTTGTGGAATAGAAAGTCTTTCTTTTCGCTTTCTTTCTTTCTTTCTTACATTCTTTCTTTCTTGTATGTGGCACAGGGTCTACCACATCCAGATCAGTGGCAGGCTCAGTAGGATTGCTCTTCTAACTTGTCAAATGTTTAAAGCTAAGTAGCATACACATATGAAGAAAGACCTGAGTAAATTAAGTGTAAAGCAGTGAATGTTGAAAATAAATAAACCAAGGGCCGACCAGATAGCTCAGAGGACTAAAACGCCTGCTTAGGCAGAGCACAGTGGCCAGGTTTGATTCCCAGCATGCTGTGCGGGCTCCACCCAGGAGTGCACTGAGATTGCTACTGAGTCTGGACATGGTGGTGTGGGTCTGTAATCCCAGTGCTTGGGAGGCTGAAAAAAGGAAGATCACTACAAGTCCAATCCTGCAGACCCCATACCAAATACATATTTAAAAAAGAAAGAAAAGCAATAAACCAAAACTAGTGCAGGTGAGGAGCCACATCTCCCAGTAGGCTTCTCTTAATCCCAAGCTGAGCGAAGTTGGCTGTCTTTGTCTGCCAAAAACAATAGCAAAGAGCTGACCAGCACAGGGTATGTCTCTTTTCAGTACATTTTTCTAATAATTAGCACATCCTATATAATATGAAAGACTTTTTTTCAAATAATTGTAAACCTGGCATATACTTGTAGATTTACAAATACCTGGTGAATTTTGAAATGTAGAAAGGAAAAAGATACAATGTGATAGAAGTAGCATGTCCAACTGTCTTATTATTGGTCTAGATAAATGTTAGCAATTTATTATATTATATATATATATATATATAGCCCTATAATCATAACCTTATATGAACAGCAATGTTATTTGGTTATGATGGTATTTAAATAAAAATACAATTGCATGTTACTGTTACGTAAAGGATTTCTGTAAGTTGGTAATCATTCGTGAGCTGACTATATTTATAGCCATGATAACTCAGCTTAATTTTATGTGGTCCTGAGGCACAGAAGTAGCAGTAGCCACAGACAGCAAAACATTATATGAGACTCTCAGAACTCTCAGATGAAGAACTTAAATATTCTCAAAGCTTGAAAGAGAGAGGCAAGCACAACTTTAATGACATTCCTTAACCAAGCATAAAGCTGGGAAAGCCTGGCAAGTGATAGGAACTCATACATTCACCGACTGAAAATTTGCACCTATGTAAAATGGGGTCTCCTTTTAAAGCATCTTTTATACTCTCTGCAGAACTTGCTTTTTCTCCCTCCTAAGAATAAGTAGAGCTTCACGACCAATCAAACTCAGCAGTAGATGCTCTGCCACGCAGCTAGGAAATGGGGAAACGTGCATTTTCCACTCCGTCTACCAGGCCCACTGATGTATTTTCATCTATGGCATCAATCACGACAGGAGCCTGAGTACTTGAAAATGGCTCCCCGTGGGGCTCAGCTGTCCTGGGAAAGCCTTGAAAAGGGAAATAACTGAAAGACCTAAAAACATGGCTTAGATTCTCATCAGCCACCACTGACCATGCGGCATCTGTGGCTCCAGGTATAACCCAGAGGGTTTGAATAACTCACCCAAATCCTAAAGACCAAGATAAAAGTCGTAGCACTGAGAGTCTCACCGGTGGTTTCCAGAATATGTACAAACCCAGGCAGCTTTCTGCCACTGGTGAGCTCGGAGCAGCACCTGTAGGCTGCCAGGAGAAGTGCGCACTCCAGGGGAAACCCTGGGGTCCCAGACCAAAGGGTGCAGCACAATGACAGAGGATCCACGGGGAGAGGAACACCGTCTCTCAACAAAGAAGCGCACACGGTCCTCAGGACTCTGCTGCTGTAAGTCACG
>NDGM011126698.1:0-11023 GCA_002564305.1 Octomys mimax
ATCGGTTTTGAAACTGTCTCATTGCTATTTGTTTCTCAATAAAATTATTTTTTTAAAAAAGAAAGAAGTGCAGGAACTATGGGGTAAGAGCAAAAACAAAAGCAACAAAACCTTGTCAAATACATTCATCAAAGAGGAATAAAATGGTTAGGAAGAAACTTGACCAAGAAAGCAGTAGACTGGTACGTTAAAATGACAAAACATTACAAGAAAACAAAATGGAGAAAAATATACTGTACACATGGATTGGAAAACTTCATATTGTTTAAAAAATCAGTTCTACTCAAGCAGTCTGCAGGTTGAATATAATCCTTATCAAAATCCCAATGACTTATTTTTTGGGGGAACTAGGAAAATATCCTAAAATTCACATGGAATTTCAAGTAAATGTTTTAAATAACTCAAACAATCTTGAAACAGAAAAAGAAATTGGAGGCTTCACACTTTTGAATTTCAAAATATGTCCCCAAGCAATAGTATTCAAAATGATACACTGATATGAAAGCCAGTGGAGTTGAATAAAGAGCCCAGAAGTAGAACTTTGTGTGTATGGTCAAGTGGTTTTGAGTAAGAATGCCAGGGCTACACAGTGGGAAAAGAGCTGTTTGTTTAGTAAGCGGTGTTGATAGAGCTATATATTCATACGAGAAGGAAGACGTGGACCCTTATCTTATGTTACATATGAAAATTAATTCAAAATGGTTTAAAAATGTAAGATGAAGACTTAAAACTCCTCAAAGAACACGTAAGAGGAAAGAATTAGTGCTGTGGGTTTGCCAGTGATATCTTATTTATGACAGCAAAAACGCATGCACTAAAAGCAAACTAGACCAGTGGGTCTACATCAAGTTTAGACTCTTCTGTCTATCAAAGGAAACAACCGACTGAGTGAAAGGTAATTTATGTTATGGGAGAAAACATTTGCAAATCACATACACATAAAAACCCTTCAATTTTTTTTTTTCTGGAACCAGGGATTGAGCTCAGACCCTTGCACTTGCCAGGGAAGTGCTTATTCTACTGAGCTAACTCCCTGGCCCCCCAATTTTTAAAAATAAGCTAAAGGTTTGAATAGCCAGTTCTCCAAATAAGCTACATGAATGACCAACAGGCTTATGGTAAGATGTTCAACAGGGTTATGGTAAGGCAAATGGAAACCAAAGGTATGCAATACCACCTCACACTCATTAATTAGGGCAACCATTAGGCAGCCACTATTAAAAGAACAGAAAATAACTGCTGTTGGTGAAGATGTGCAGAAAGTAGAGTCCTTGTGCACAACTGGAGAGAATTTAAAGTGGCACAGCTGCTGTGGAGAATAGTGTGGATAGATGTTCCTCCAAAAGTTACAGGTAGAACTATGATATGGTTCAACGATCCCATTTCTAGGAGTGTTTCCAGAAGAATGCAAAGGCAGGTCTTAAGGAGATACTCATACACTTATATTCATTGCAGCATTACTTACAATAGTCAGCAGGTAGAAGTAACCTAAATATTTACTAGCTGATGAATGGATAAAGAAAATGTTGGGCCAGCGATAAAGTGCCTGCTTAGGCGAGTTTAGGCAAGCACAGGGACTGTGGTTTGACCCCCAGCACCACATGCCACACCAGCCCTACCCCCAGGGCAGGCTGAGCCAGCCAGAGTCTGGGTATAGTGGTGCATGCCTGTAATCCCAGTGCTGGGGAGGCTGACAGTAGGAGGATCACCTTGAGTCCGACCTGGATAGTGAAACCCTGCATTGACCGAATATATTAAAAAAGAAAAGAAAAGGAAGACAATGTGGTACTACATATAGTGAAATGCTAAGCAGTCTTAAAGAAGCAAATCTCATTCTTACATGCTGCATGGATCAACTTTAAAAGCATTATACGAAACTATATAAATTATATAAGTGCTAATAAGAAATATATAAATTATAACATAAATGCTAATTATAAATTATGTAAGTTGATCTAGTCTAGTTATGCAACTTCATTTTAGTTTATTTGTGATAGAAATGATTGTGGCAGGATGTGGACAGAGGAGGCTTCTTCACATGTGTTTTCTCCATGATACACAGCTGAATTTGAGTATGGGTTTTCTATGGTGCACTAGAGTGTAGAGTGGAGGCCCATTGCTTTTCTGTCTGAATTAGCAGCTCTCTGTGCAAAGCCAGAGTTGCTTCAACAGGCCTGGAGACTCTGCCATCCCCCGCTGGGGCTGCTGCTGTGATCCCATATTGGGCATCCAATTCTGATACTGGTACTGAGGATTGAACCCAGGGCCTCTGCACCAAGCTACATTAAAAAAAAAAAAGTTCTGCATTTTCCAATATGTCTCACTAAGCCACTGAATTGCTAAGGCTGGCCTCAAATTTGAAATCCTCTTGCTTCAGCCTCACAGTGTTGGGATTATAGGCATGCACCACCATGACCAGTTTCTCTATGTTGGTCAACTGCCTCTTTATTGTTCATCTCTAAAGGAAAACTGGGTTCCTGAATCTAGGATGAGCCAACAGCATTGCAGTGTTACCCACTGCACTTGTCACTGCACGGCACCTCTGTGATTATCATGTCTGCTCATGCTGTCTTTATTCCCTGGGGAGGTAGAGCAAAGCAGTGTGGGACAATGACCCACAGTTCCCCTCCACTAGAGTCACATCTGGCTCATATACCTTCTGTCTGAGAGGGAAAGGTGGCTCATTGTCCCTTCTGATTCCTTCTTGCCCTTACTTTGTTTACTTCTCTATCTCTGGGGCTGTCCCACGTGGGAGAATTTTCCAAGCTTCCTTGTTTTCTGGCTTCCTACTGGATTGGACCATGAGGCCCTGACAGGAGAGTGGAAGGTAAGAGAGAGGGACACTCCTGGGTGGTTGTCCTCATCCTGCTGTCCCCCGGGTAGGTTCTCTGGTATGGGCTGAGTCTCTGCTGTGGCTTCAACTCCGATGACATGTGGCCCTCCAGGGCTTTGGCTTTCATTGGCATTTTAGACCCTCCTATTCTGTCCCTGCAGCCTGAGAGTGGCAGCAGCATCTTGCTCTTCCTTCTCCCTTGCTGTGTGTCCTGGCTGGATCTCCAAGCGCCTGCATTCAGCTCCCTGTCTTGTGAATGTTTGAAGCAGCTCCTGTTTTCTCTGTTTGACTCTCACTGATGCAATTCTTCAGGCCTTCAGAAGTCCTTAGCCATTGTGTTGGAAAAACTCTTTCACTGCAGGAAAGCTGAACTGGAAACTGACAGTGTTGATTTTGGTGTGGCTTTCCATTTCAGGGTTAGGGACAGGTACCCCCCTGCTTGCTGGGTACACAGGCAGAGGTGCAAGGGACTCACAGCAGTGTGAAAACAGGCTGGCTTACTTTACTTGTAAAATGGGATGGAAATAAATACTGGAGACTCAGACTTTATTTTAGATCATGAATATGATAAACATGGTGTTTTCGTATTATAGAAACACCCGTAATCATAACTTAGCATTCCTACTCTATCCAGTTTAATAAGGTCATATTTATTATGTGATCACCTTGACAGCCTGGCATCAGGCCAGGCATACACTAGAAAGAAAGCCCAGTGTAGACTGAGAAGAAGTCTTTAGGAATAAAAAGATTAAAAACTCATCTACAGATTACATTTATATTAGTCAGTAGCCATTTTCACATCCTGTTTGTGATTTTAAAAAGTGCAGTAGGTCATTATGAAAATTGTAAGTGATGGAACCTTGTATTTTAGCAGCCTTATATTCTCTGTGGGAATATCTTGGAGTGGCTCCAGCAAGCAGGAAAATCTGTTAACTTCAAGAGCTTGGGACAGGTACATTCCCATTCTGATATAGTGTTTAAATGTGGGTGCTCTTTGCCCCCTTCTCCCCTTTTAGTTTTTAAGCTGCCAAGAGTTCCTGGATGGGTGAGCCTCTAGTGTTTCATAGTTACTCATGTAGCACCAGTCATTGTCCCTGGAGGTAGACTCTGGACTGGGAGAATGACTGTGCTGAGACACAAAAACCATCAAGTCACAGCAGATTCATAACATGGATTCATCAGATGCATGAGTGTTTGGGCTGAGAGCTACGATCCCCCAGGTCCTGCCCTCCAGGGGCCACGGTGCCCACTGAGAGATACAGACAATCAGGATGAGAAACAGGAACTCTGGAGCCTTAGAGAGTGGAAGAGGGGGTGTCTAGATGGACTTGTGGCTGAAATTTGGAAAGATGAGAGGAATTCACTTGGTCAGAGCTCCGGTAGTAGTGTCCTGGCCAGAGGGGCTGGAGCTTTGCAGAAGTTTGGAGGCACCAGAGAATGTGCTAGCTTATGGGAAATGACACAAAAGTCTTTTAAAGTTTGGTCTTTCTAGAAGTAGCATAACAGCGTTTTTTAAATTTTTTTTTTTAAACTTTGTCTGGAAGAGGCATTTTGGTAGTGGTTGTTGTTCAACATGATTGAATATGATTGGGTATTATTACTTGCTGATGGGACTTAATTTTCTCATGTTTAAATGTGATCCATTATCTTGTGTCTAGAACATATTAAAATGACTTCAAAATGAGAAGCAAAGGAACTCTGGTTATTTCAGCACAAGCATACTTGTTTATTGAGCGGAGGGAAGGGCGCTGGGAGATTTCAACAGTGCGGTTATGTGTATGCTCAAAGTTCGGGATTATGGGATGAGGTCAGCTCTTGGGTTCCTCAGAACATAGAGGTAACTCAACACTTTGTAGTATTTTTTTTTTCTTTCCTTCCGACTTCTCTTTTTCCCCCAACTCAAAATTCATCAACTTGCAATACCCCTGATACAACTCATTTATAATGCTGACCAAATTTGCTGGCTTCAGCCAGCTGTTCAGTTCTTTTTTTTTTTTTTTTTTTTTTTTTTTCCTCGTGGAAGGCCCCAAACTCTTCTCACTACTTGTTCTGAAGATAAATTAGTGACTTCTAAATAATGCAGTGAACCCTAATTCTCTTTGATTAGTAGCAAGTTAGATGATAGCGACCCATTGAAATTGGCCATCAGCATAAATAATGAGTGAATGAACTGATAAAATGCGAAGTCACCGGCCGTCATAAATCAAATGAAATCCACTTTCTCTGGAAGTCACTGAAATTAGAAGTCCATGCTCCTATTAATTATTTTGCCTTCTGAAGACGACAGTGTTATAAATCAGCCTTGAAAGGCCCTTCACTTAGAAAGCTGAAGGAGCGAGGCTGCCTGCAAATTGCTTTGTGTACGCACCTAATTGTTTCTTAAGTAATCCACCTTTGTAGCAAGGCTTCAGGAAACGGAGAAAGGTCCCTTTGGATGAGGTCTGAGAATGTGGCTGTAGGAAGGGCCTTGAGGAGGGTCACACAACCCCATGCCTGGGCATGTGGGAGAGGGAGTGGCTTTCTGTGACAGGATCCAGGGGATTTGGTGGTGGGACCCTGGTTATTTCATCATATTGTCTCTCAGTCTCCAGGGGTGAGAAGCCAATCTCCTTGACTTCGATGAAAACCAAGACTTAAAAAAAACTAGAGAAAAACCAGAGATTGGAAAGTTTGATGTCTCAGGTTCATTTTAAGAGTTTTTGTAATCTGCATATATTAGGTGTGAAATGATATGTAATTTTTGCCAAAAGTAGGTGGGAAATTATATTCATTTAAGAGCTTATTTTGCAACAGACATTTTACAATTTTTTGCACAAAAGAGGTTAATTGTTATGATAGGAAATGTTGTAAATTAGTTTCATTTAGGACAACTGCCTGTAATATTTGATATTTGGGAGTTGAGACAGCCAACTAAAAAAAATTGTTCTCACCCTCAGATGGGGTCTCCAAAATTTGGTCCAGCTTTGAGATTTGACCCTGGATTATTGGTAAATCTAGACAGAATTGTCAAGGAAATTCTTTGCTTCCCATTGAGTATGGGAGCCCTATCTTTCATATGGAGATGAATGAACAGGTTTGTGGGGATGGAGACAAACATGGATAGGAGCAGTTCATAGGATCTAATTCTAAAGTTAGATTTGAGGTGACTGCTTTAACTTGGGCCCTCCAGAAGGGTGGGGAGCAGACAGTGTTTTAAAGGAAAAAGTATTCTTACTTTTCTCCTTTTTTAACCTTACCATCTGCTGCAGGCCTGCTAGATTCCCCTGGTGACCTGTAGAGAAAATGTGAGTCCTGGCTTTGGGAAATACAAACTATTTCCCAGGTTGTAGGAAGCATAGTCTTTACTTCTTTATGTTGTGACAGTTGAGGTGTCCTGGCCTGTTGAGTCAAATACTAAAGATGGAGTGGGTGTGGTGTGTAGGACAGTTTGTCAAGTGAATGGTGAAAATCCCCATGTGTGAGTTTGCTCTGGTGTTGTGGCTAGTGACAGCTTAAATCTGTATAGCCCATTCTAAAAAAACCCTAAACTTAATGATGTATCATTGAGCATTATGTCATGAAGTAGAAAGGAGCAATTATTCCCTCAGATATTGAATCCTGAGTGTAAAGATGTTCTGGGTTGTGTCCTTGAAACCAGCCAAATCTGTAATTTTGCTGCAATTCTGTGGCCCATTCACTGTTATAATTAATGTGACCTCACCCCTACCCCTTTAACTCTTCACAGCATCCACATTCTGATGATCAGTCTATATATAATACTTGGATGGAGTTTTTGTGTTTGTTGTTTCAGTTCCATAGAGATGGTGGTATATTGAAATAATCAAGGCTTTGGAAGCAGACTTTTACCCTTGTTCCCTAGCATGTGACCTTGGATAAATTAATTTCTCTGGGTTCCTGTATCTCTATCCATAAATTGAAGTCAGTGTGCATCCCTTGCAGGTTTGTACTGAGGAGGAAATAAAAGAGTATGTAAAGGATCTAACAGTGTGCTCAATACGTAGGTAGGTAAGCAGTCAACATTCGGTCTCTAGACTATGCCAGGAAGCCTTGTGGTGGTGGAGGGCAGCAGATGCTTTGAGTGATTCTGAGCCCAACTTCAATTTAATTCAAACAGATCAGACAGCATCAGCTTGGTGTAGCAAAAAGGAGAGGAAAAGCATTTGTAAAAGGATGGAAAAAGGATGTCCTCTGTGAGGAAAGACCTTCCTCGCCAAGACTGGTGGGAGACACCATGAAAAGAGATGCAAAACGATGTGCACAGGGGAATGGGAGAGGAGCTGAATATGCTCTATGATCAAACACAGACTTGATTTAGCCTTTTTAGTGGAAGGAGCAGGAAGCTGGCCAAGGTGCAGTAGATGGCTGTGCCATTCAAGTGTAACATGACAAGGCAAGAAATCTATAAGTGTGAAAGCCTCTAGCTCTTCATCTGTGAAATGGGGACAGAAAGATTGTAGTGAGAATTAAATAAGATCATAAATATGAAGGAGCATTGTAAACTGGAGAGTAGAGGGTGTGGGCTTGTTTTATTTTGTTTTGTTGACACAGAATTATAGCACCTGATGGCCTGACACTAGCCTGGGATATGAAATGACCACATGAGGTGATGCTATGCAGCACCATAACAGTCACAGGTCCTTAAAAGAATACTCATCAGTCCTCCTGTCTCGAACACTGTGGAAAGGACCATAAGTCTGTTTTACTGACCCAAAAGGGATTGACATTTTAAAGAAACTTGTGTACTTTTATGAGATGAGCACTCCCATTTATGTTTTTAATTAGAAAGATAAATGAGGATTTATGTTTTCTCATAGTTTCTAGTGCAGATAACTCCAAGGATGCGAACAAAAAATGGATATTTTCTACTCTTATTCTTTCTCCTCATTTATAACTCCCAGTTTTGCTTTGGCTTGCTTACTCATTATTAGTTTTTATTTTGTAAACATCCAAAAAGATTATGGACCCTATGTGTGTGGTATTGGGGATTGAACCCATGGCCTTTGCATCAGTTCTTTGCATTGGTCTGGCTTTTGTCTCTGGTTCTTTTTTATTTTCAGATGGGTTCTAGATAAATTAAGTGGCCACAGGCTAGGCTCAAATTCATAGTCCTCCTGCCTAAACCTTCTAGAGTCCTGGGATTACAAGCATGTCCCACCACATCCAACTTGAGCCATTTTTTCAAGAGCTGTTTTGGGGAAGATTCTGGTCAGAGTTCAGGAGATCAGAAAACCAATAAAGACAAAGCTTCAAAGGTTTCTGCTGGGAATAAAGACCTCATTGTTTGTTGGAGTCCAGACAGTGTGCTGTGGCTTGGCAGAAAGTTTGTCTGCAATTTTCCTATGTCTAGACTTTGCCTGAGACTGAGATTAAGGATGACAGACTAATTAATTTGGCAGAAGAAATTTCAAGGCAAGGTAGTCTAATGTTGAGATGGTGGTATGGCTATTCTCGGGGACTTTTAACCAGGTCTATGTTAAGAATCAAAAGCAAAGGGCCCACAGGATGATTTAAAATGTTGTGAGTTTGGCCAGAAAGGAAGTACCAGTAAAGCTGTGGACTACAAAGACAGAGCTGAGGAAATATCTGTTGCTGAGGAAGAATACCAAAATACAAAAATTGGCCTGAGGGTATCACAAGAAGCACAAGTCTCATGCTCTTCAGCCTCAAAACTGCAAGAGGAAAGGATTTGTTTTGAGGAGAAAGCCATAGAGCACCATGATTCACAATGGCAGCAGTGTAGAAAATTTGTTCTTCAGAAATTGGCTCAAAGTACCCAGTGATCCAGGCACTCATCCCCTGCAGCTCAGAAAGTGGAAATCTGAGCTACTGCTCCAGCTGGCAGCAGATCGTGGCATCATCCACATGGTGCTAGTTTTAGGTACATGCAGAATGTGAAAGTGATGGGGTTAAAAAGGCTTCCATGCTGATTTCAGAAGGCCTGGGAGGCCAGTCAGTGTGTCCTCAAGAGGGCACTGTGTGAAGCTGGAGGGTGAAGCCAATGATACAATGGAGACCATAGAAGTTTGGAAAGGCAGGAACATGGATCATCCGAGGAAAGCTGCGAGGAGGGAGCAAAGTGGGCTTAAAAGAGAAGCCATAGGAGCTACTACCACCAAAAGTGCCACAGTGATGGTGCCAGCCAAGCCCTTTGGTACTTATAGTTTGCCACAGATTGCCTTAGATGTTGCACAGGAAACTACAGGACTTACTGTTTGCCCTGCTGGATTTTGGTCCCAATCTTCTCTGTGTCCCTGTTTATAACCTTTGAAATGAAAATATTTATCTTGTGCCACTGAATGTTGGAGCTGTTTAACTTTGTTTTCATTTGTGCAGGACTTGCAGCTAAGAATTTACCATGCATCTCAAAGGAGATTTGGGAGTTGGACTTTTTAACAATGCTGAAACTTTTAGGACTTTGGCACCTCTTATATAGGAACTAAATGCCGTTTGCATAAAGGGATATGCATAAATCTTTGGGGGGGGGTCAGGGGTGGAATGTTGTGGTTCTAATGTAATACTATGTTGATGGATGTAACGGTAGTTCTTCAGGATTGTTAAACCTGTGTTATAGTGTTCAAGTTGTGAAATGATAAGAGTAGTATATCTTTGTATCTTCAAATTAGTTTAAAGAAATATGTCTGGTTGCCAAGTTTCCAAGGGGTGGATTGTAATGGTTGTATAAGTTTGAAAAGTTTAGAAGTCAAACTAAGTGGCTCAGCAGGGGGCCAGGGTCCTCATTTTGCAAGCATCCTGAGCCTGTGCAAGAGGAGGGCACAGAGACAGTATGAGTACTACACCCACCTGAGGGTGAGTAACCTGTATACAACATAAGGGGGAGGATACATTTGCTCTCCCTGTGTTTGCTCTCCCTGCTTTTGCTGTGCCCTGCCACCTTGAGCTGTTTCCTCTCACCCTGCCATCCTACCTTGGAGCCAAATTGTTACGGACTGAAACCCTCTCAAACTGTGAACTAAATAAACCTTTTCTTCCTTAATTTGGGTTGTCAGGTACTTTGTCTCAGCAGTGAGAGAAAAGTAAGAGAATATGCCTTTATTTATTGAAAATGTAATTTCAGTTACACAAGTACAGCATTCTTCATATTAACATTGACTGCCAAAGCTCAATCCTCAGCTATCCCTTCTTCCTAATCTCTTCCACAGAGACAATTGTTTAGAAGTTTGCTGCTTTTCTGTAGCTTTCTTCTGTAACTATAAAATCTCCCATCACAGACATGTATGTATGCCTACTAAAGAGTTGACAGTACCACCTCCCTTGTTTATCCCCTGTGGTTAGATACCTTTGTGTGCCAGCACGCATAGCTGTACTTACATATTTTCACTTATGTGCAGTATTCTGTAGTATGGATATACCAGAGTTTATTTGGCCCTGAGCTTTCTGGTGGGGGTTTTAGTTGTTAGCATTTTCCTTGTCATGTCAGTAATGCTCATCCTTGGCATAGCCCTTTTGTACACCTGTATAAATCTCTGTCTTGAGTGTATTCTAAGGAGTAGAATTGCAGAATCCTCAGGTATGACCATATTAGGTAGTAGTGGACACTCTAAATTTGTCTTTTATAATGATGTTATCAGTAGTCCCATGTTAGTATTTCTAACATGTGTGGAAAGTAACTATTTGATCCTTTTTCCAGTATATGTTTAATATTAACACGCTTTCCAAAGTTTTGCCCTCTGCTCTGTATGACATGGTATATCTTACTGGCATTTCTAATTTTCATTTTCCTGTGATGTTCAGAAAACATATATATTTGTTGTCAGTATATAAATTCATATATATATATATATATTTATTTGTTGTGATTTGCCCATATGTATTTTTTTACCCATTTTTTTCTCATTGGACTATGAGACTATTACTTATTGCTGTCTTGCATATTCAGAGTGTATTCACCTTAATATGTTGTATATATTGTTTTAGTACATTGTTATAAATGTTTTCTTCTGGTCTGTTGTCTTTCAGCTTTATGGTGCCTTTCTTACATATAGGTTTTTCAGTTAGATGATTTAACCTGTCTTTTGCTTTATGCTATTTGTGTTTGGTTGAAGACCTTTGTGACCCTTGACAATAAACATGTGAAGTGATGAAAAAAATGGTGAATATTTACTTATATATTTATTCCATAATTTTATTGATAAACAAATAGCAATGAGACAGTTTCAAATCAAATTGGTA